>JBBPKN010000637.1:0-32679 GCA_038089275.1 Pulveroboletus cf. rosaemariae
TGCTTGTTGAACTCAAGAAAAGAAAGAAGATGAAAAAGAAACAACACATTGAAAAATGTGAGGAGGAAGCATGATGATCTGTTTATTTGGTTCCAGTTTATTTTCAAAATGGTCCTGTTTTCTGGAAAGAGCATCTGCTCTACCATTAGTGGCACCTGGTTTGTAACATATCTTGAAGTTATATTCTGCCAATGTAGCTTGCCATCTAGCTTGCTGTGGAGACAGATCTTGCAGTTTCTTCCAATACTCCAGATTTTTGTGATCTGTCCAGATCTCAAAGGAGTCTTGCCCTATTAAATAATGTTGCCAATTGCACAGAGCACAAATAACAGCAAGAAGCTCTTTGTTGTAGATGGGATAATTTAATTTGGCAGGATCCAAAGAGTGGGAAATATAAGCTGCCAGTTGCCAAAGACCATCATCTTGTTGATAGGATAAGACTGCTCTGTGTTATGGTTGTCGTTGTTGGATGAATACAATGAGATGATAACAAACCCAATCAAGGGTAAGGCAAGAATGATATAGGAAAAGGAGCCACTAGTAAGGCCACCTGCAGTAAAGATACAAGTGCTCAAGACTGGAGCTTGAGACATGCTAAGACTACAGCATTTATATGGTACAGAATGGCACACAGACCAAGACCCTGATGGGAGAATTCCCACAGACCCTGAGGCACCATCAAATGGAAGAGAAGCACTTGTGAGAATAGCCAATTGGCTGAAGGGAATGAGGCTTCTAAAATGAAAGAAAGACAGAAATGAAAAGCAGGTTGAAGATATGAGGCTAACCCTATGCCCTGGGTCTAGACCTGTCATGTGACCCATCATGTGCCTAGATAAGATAAAAGATTAGATAATCATGTGGAAAGATAAGATAAAGTCACATGATCAAAAAGTTAAAAAAGCAAACTATAACACTACCCCCTTTTTAGATCAAGGATTTCAGATGAGATATGCATAAAGGAGTCACAATGGTGTGGTTTTCATATGGCAAGAATAAAGAATGGAAAAAGGTAAGGTTGGTGGTAAAAAGACAACAGGGAGCAGAAGGATGAAGCTTGTGGAATTCTTCAATGAGATCTGGTAAATTGGCTAAATTGTCCTTTGTTTGCCAGGTATGATTGTTATCACCATATCCAGTCCAATGAACCAGATATTTGAGTTTTCCTTTTTGAACTTGAGAATCCATGATATGATCTACTTCATATTCCACATGACCTTCCTCTGTAATAAGAATGGGATCCAGTGTGAGAATATCTTGACCATGAAGGAATGGAAGATACAGTTTAATTTGAAAGATGTTGACTGTAGAATGAATCCGCATTGTTTTTGGTAAACACAGACAAACTGCATGTGGAATTACTTCTAAAATCTCAAAAGGTCTGATCCACTTCTTGATTAACTTCTTTGAGGGATGAGGAAGTGTTAAATTCTTGGTAGAAAGCAGAACTTGCTGGCCTTTCTGATATGTTGGCATGCTTTGCTTATTCTGTTTCTCCATCTTTTCTTTTGTTTTTTTCAACACTTTCTTTACTTCTTTAAATAATTTGGACATGTCTTATAGAAAATGAGACAATGGATTTTCTGATGTGGGTGGCTCAAAATCAAGCCGCAGATGATATGTTTTTATTATTTCAAATGGCAATGTGTTTGTAGAGGTTGAGTATGAATTGTTATGATGATATTCTGCTATTTTGAGCCAATCTGCTCAAGTGTCCTGCTGTTTTGCTATGAAGTTCCTCAGATATTGTTCTAATTCTTGATTGATTCATTTTGTTTGACCATCTGTTCTAGGATGATATGCTGTTGAAAGTTTCTGCTTGATCTGCAGAATCTCATTTAACCATTTTGTGAACTCCAATATGAATTGAGGTCCCTGATCTGAAATGATAGTGCTAGGAAGTCCGTGTCTGGACCAAACATGATCCCTGAAAAGTTCTGCAATGTAAAGAGAAGAGAGAGAAGAAAGACAAGGAATAAAAACCACTTCTTTCGAAAACCAATCCACTACCACCATAATAGTGTCAAAACCTTTTGAAATAGGAAGTCCAGTAATAAAGTCCACAGAAATATCTTCCCATGGAGAAGAAGCAGTAGAAAGAGGATGAACAGAAATGACCATTTCTGATCCCTTGGATGTTGCACATGTAGAACAATAAGAAATGAAATGTGCTACATCTTCATGGAGACCTGGCCAATAATAGTATTGTGACAAAAGCTGGCTAGTATGACCTTGACCAGTATGACCACCTAAGGGTAAAGAATGAAATAAATTAAGAGCTTCAGTACACAGCTCTTCCGGAACAAATATCTGTTTTCTGTCATTTAAATAAACTTGTTGTTCTAAACTATAACACCAGTGGGAAGGAAGTTGTAAGTCCACTGATGCTTGCTGAATATGAGGAAAAAAGAAAGAAGAAAAAGAAAGTACATGTTTAAAAACATCCAAAGGAAGCATAATGATTTATTTATTAATGTCTGGTTTGTTATTGAAATGGTCCTGTCTTCTGGAGAGTGCATCAGCTCATTCATTTGTAGAACCCAGTTTATAGCATAATTTAAAGTTGAATTCAGCTAATATAGTCTGCCATTGAGCTTGATGAGATGACAAATCTTGTAGCCATTTCCAGTATTCAAGATTCTTGTGATCTGTCCAGATCTCAAAAGAATCTCACCCAATTAAATAGTGATGCCAATCCTTGAGCACCCAAATTATAGCAAGTAACTCTTTGTTGTAAATTGAATAATTGCATTCAGCTTCATCCAAAGAGTGGGAAATATACGCAGCTGGTTGCCAAAGCCCATCATCATGTTGATAGAAGAGAACTGCTCCAATGGCAACATCTGAAGCATTGGTTTTGACATGAATGGGTTTAGAGGAGTCAGGGTAACAAAGAAGGGGTTTGGATGTGAGGATTTCCTTAAGATAAACAAAAGCTACCATGCATGCAGCTGTTCAGACGAATGGAGTATCCTTCTTTGTGAGGAAGTTAAGGGGTTTGGCGATATCAGTGAAATTTGGAACAAAATGCTGATAATAATTTGCTAGCCCAAGAAAAGCTTGTACTTGCTTAACTGTTTTCGGAATTGGCCAACTCTGAACAGCACTAGTCTTGTTGAGTTGCATCTGTACCTCCTCTTTAGACACAACCATGCCCAAATAATCTACTTGAGGTTGGGCAAAGTGACACTTTGAAGGCTTTAAGAAGAGATTGTGGTTATGAAAATGACCTAAAACTTCTGCAACGATTTCTAGATGTTACTCTCTAGTCTTGTTTTTGGTAAAGATCATGATGTTGTCAATATAAATGATAACATGTTCCCACATGTCATGGAAAATATCATTTACCATAGCCTGGAACATACTTGGGGAATTGCACATCCCAAAATACATTACCAATGGCTCATATGCTCCTATGGGCTTGGTAAAAGCCCCTTTTCACTCGTCGCCCTCTTTCATGTGAATGTTGTTGTATCCCCATCATAGATCTAGAGTGGTAAGTAGATCTGCACCATTTAATCTATCAATCAGTGTCAAAATCAAGGGAAGAGGATAATTGTTTTTTATGGTGAATTCATTTAGGTAACAATAATCTATCACCATTTGTTTGCCACCATCCTTTTTGCTAATAAAGAACACAAGTGAAGTTTGAGGCAATTTTGAAGAATGTATGTACCCTTTCTTCATTTCTTTATTGATAAAACTTTGTACTTCATCCATTTCTGCTTGAGCTAAAGGAATAATATGACCTTTCTTTGGAATAAAATTCTCTTTTAATTCTACTCCATGATCCCACAGTTTTCTTGTTGGCATTCTTTCTGATTTGTGTTGTGAGAAGACTGTGATGAACTTCCACAATTCCTTTGACAATTCCTTTTCCAATTGACTCTGTTCTTTGGCTGTTACTCTTCTTGAGATTAAATGCATTTCACAATTTGAAGAACATCTGGGAAAATCAATGGTTTTGTTTACCCAGTCTATTTCTGGATTATGCCTTGTGAACCAATCATAACCTATAAGTAAATCCAAATTTCCCAAGGAAGAAACATAAGCATTAATATGTTCATGATGCCATTTTCCATTTTTTCCTTTTATAGAAATATAAATTACCACATAATGTGCAATTCTTCCTATATTGCCTTCTGTTCCATTTGCATTATACACTTTTAAGGTCTTGGGTAAATCTTTTTCATAGAGTCCATGTTTCCATACAAACTTTTGATCTATAAAAGTGACTGATGCTCCTGAGTCAACAATAGCAAAGGTTAGACCACATGATTCCATTTTTAGTTCATTTTTTCCTCATACTTCTTCATCTACCTTAATACTTACTCCCAATTCATCTCTTTCTTTTCTGTTAAATAACTTGGCTAGATTGTTTCTTTCTTTGCTTTCTATTGCAAAAAGATGTCTGTTAATATTTTCTGACAGAATTAAGCACCCTATGTCTGGGGCCATGCTTGAACAAGATGCTGTCATGGAATGAAATGATTTGTTCCATTTCATAGTACTAACATCAAAAGAGGAAGAAGACAAAGATGAATATACTGGGACTTCAACTACTAGCCTATTCAAATCCCTTAAACTTTTCCCAAAGCCTCCTTTTGCTTCTGCTCTGTTTCAAATACATCTTGAAAGTAAGCTCTGGCTTCTTCCATAGTGCCCCACAATGCTGCAGGGACTTCCACAAACCTTGCTGCATCAGTCATATTGTATACTGGCCTGAGTGCTACTGGTTTGGCTGTTTGCCAGCCCTTGGTGTCAGGAGGTGAAAATTCGGAAAACTTCACTGGCTGAATGTATTGAGCTCATTGTTGCCACAGAGCTGCTTGTTGACCCTGAGATCCCTTGCTGAAATTGTTTGAAGGCCTCAGTGTGGCCAGATTAAATGTCCCTTTGCATTTGCATGCGAAATGACCTGTTTTTCTGCAGCTGTAACACATACAGACTTGTGCAGCTCTCTGATGATCAACATCCATTGGAGCTTCTCTGCCAGGCTGAACACCTGTGGTCATAAAGTGAGGTGGGGGATTATATCATGGAGTAAAAGAGGATGTGGGAGGGGGAATGCAAGGTGTGTTGTACCTTGGTGTAAATGCTGGAGCCGAACACTTGACAGCCATTCATTTAAAAGATCAACCTATCCTTCAAACTGCTTGTATGAATTCCAACAAGGTTTCTGACATGCCCTGCATGCAAACCTGCTGGTACATCCAGTACTGTACCTGGGTCCTCATCAACTTTAATGCATGGTCATCACTGACCCCTGTGTCAATTCTCAATACCTCAAATTCCTGGAGATACTCATCAATTGAGTTCCTATGCCACAATATCTCCAGCTTCTTCAATGCTTTGTGAGCTAACTCATCAATATGAAAGTATGCTCGCAACTCCCTTGCAATGCTGCCATAATCTGGCCAGGCATTGAGTCCTAATTCGTCCCCATTCCTATCCAACTTGGTTTCCTTGTTGATGTACTTTTCATACATAATTTGCACATATCCTGTGGCTTTTCCTTCTAACTGAGATAAGATGGCTGTGATCTGTTCTCTGTTGTTTCTCCACTTCTGCTCTGCATGCCAGACCAACATGGAAACAAACCATTTTCTCCACTCCTTCTTCTCACCATTTCATTTCCCCAGATCAGAGATCTTCTTTGAATTTGACCCTTCCATCTTGGAAAACCCTTCTATCAACTGCTTCATCAAATCTCCAAGATCCATAGACATATTCAAAGTCCTTGGGTTCAGTCTTGGGCTCAGGTTTTGGAATAAGGATTGGGGTCAGGGTTCTGGGGATAAGAATAGGAGAGACTCTTGGTTGGGGTCTGGGACAGGGTCTGGGTGCTTGGAAAGGATTGAATCTAATTCCATTGAAGGGGAGTGGTTGCTGGTGGATGACATGGTTGACTATGGTCTTGGGAAGACAGGATATGGTTTTAAGTGAGTGAGAGGGGTGGAGAGTATGAAGCCTGGATGTGACAGCTACTTTTCTGTCTTGGCCTCTTTTCTCCTTAAAGTCTTTGAGTGTTTGTCACTTAAAGTTGTCAAATCTTTTCTGGAAAGACTCTCTTCCAGATTGATCATTACTAAAACCCACAATTGCCTCAACCACAAACTCAGCTAGTTTCTCTTCATGCCCCCAGGCATATCCTTTCCTCATAAGATAATCTTTGTGTGATAAGCATCCTTGACTGGTATAGAAGTCTTGAGCAAGTGTTATGGTTGTTGTTGTCAGATGAATATGATGAGACGATAACAAACCCAATCAAGGGTAAGGCAAGAATGATATAGGAAAAGGAGCCACTAGTGAGGCCACCTGCAGTAAAGATACAAGTGCTCAAGACTGGGGCTTGAGACATGCTAAGACTACAGTATTTATATGGTACAGAACAGTGCACAGATCAAGACCCTGATGGGAGAATTCCCACAGACCCTGAGGCACCATCAAATGGAAGAGAAGCACTTGTGAGAATAGCCAATTGGCTGAAGAGAACAAGGCTTCTAAAATGGAAGAAAGATGAAAATGAAAAGCAGGCTGAAGACATAAGGCTAACCCTATGCCCTGGGTCTAGACCTGTCATGTGACCCATCACATGCCTAGATAATATAAAAGATTAGATAACCATATGGAAAGATAAGATAAAGTCATGTGATCAAAAAGTTGAAAAAGCGAACTATAATACTCTGATGGCAACATCTGAAGCATCTGTTTCAAGTCGTATGGGTTTTGAGGAATCAGGGTAACACAAGAGTGGTTTGGAAGTAAGGATTTCTTTGAGTTAAACAAAGGCTGCCATGCAAGCCAATGTCCACTCAAATTTAACATCTTTTCTTGTAAGGGAATTGAGGGGCCTTGCAATATTAGCAAAGTTAGGAATGAATCTTCAGTAATAATTTGCTAATCCTAAAAAGGCTTGAACTTGTTTAACAGTTCATGGTATTGGTCAATTCCAGACTGTGCTTGTCTTGTTTAGTTGCATCTGTATTTCCTTTTTAGATACAACCATTCCCAAGTAATTAACTTGTTCTTGGGTAAAGTGACACTTTGATGGTTTAAGAAAAAGATCATGGTCACAGAGACAACCTAATACTTCTGCAACTATTTCCAAGTGTTGGTTATGATTCTTGTCCTTGGTGAAAATCATAATATTATCAATATAGATAACCACATGTTCCTACATATCATGGAAAATATCATTAACCATGGCTTGAAAGGTACTCAGGGAGTTGCATATCCCAAAATACATTACCAGAGGCTCAAAAGCCCCTATCAGCATAGTGAATGCCCCTTTCCATTTGTCACCTTCTTTCATCTGAATATTGTTGTATCCCCACCTAAGATCTAAGGTGGTGAATATATCAGCTCTGTTTAACCTATCAATTAGTGTTGATATCAAAGGTAACAGATAATTGTTCTTTATGGTATAGTCATTTAGGTACCTGTAATTGATTACCATTCATTTACCACCATCTTTCTTGCTGATAAAGAAAACTGGTGATGTTTGAGGTGACTTGGATGATCTAATATAACCTTTTTTCATCTCTTTGTCAACAAATTTGCATACTTCCTTCATTTTTTCATTTGAAAGAGAAATGATATGACCTTTCTTTGGAATGAAGTTTTCTTTTAACTCCACTGCATGATCCCAAGGTTTTCTGGTTGGCATGCATTCCGATTCATGTTGTGAAAATACAGAAATAAATTCCCATAATTCTTTTAGTACTTCTTTTTTCAATTGTGACATTTCTTCTTCTGTGACTCTTTATGATATTAAATGTGTGTCACAATCTGCAGAACACCTAGAAAAATCAATGGTTTTCTTTACCCAATCTATTTCTGGATTGTGTTGTGAGAACCAATCATATCCTATTAAAAGATCTAGAGTTCCTAAAGAAGAAACATAAGCATTGATATGTTCCCTATGCCATTTTCCATTTTTTCCTTTTATTGCTATATAAATAATAACATAGTGAGCAATTTTTCCAATATTACCCTCTGTTTCATCAGCATTATAAACAGTTAGAGGTTTAGGCATATCTTTTTCATACAAACCATGTTTCCAAATGAATTTCTGGTCAATGAATGTTACTGATGCTTCAGAATCCACTATTGCAAAAGTTAGTCCACATGACTCCATTTTCAAATCATTTTTTCCCCTGACTTCTCCATCAATTTTTACACTTACACCAAGTTCATTTTATTCTTTTCAATTAAATAGTTTGGCTAGATCTTTTCTTTCTTCACTTCCTATTGCAAATAAATGTCTGTTAATATTGTCAGACAGAATTAAGCACCCTATTTCCAGGGCCACACTTGATCAAGATGCTGTCATGGAAGGAATTACTTTATTCCATTTCATGGTATGAACATTAAATGAACAAGAAGAAAAAGAGTTGCATACTGGGAGTTCCATTTCTAACCTAATAGAATCCCTCAGGCTTTTCCTGATGCCTCCTTCTGCTTCCTTTCTGTTTCAAAAACATCCTGGAAGTAAGCACAAGCCTTGTCCATACTACCCCATGAAGCTGCAGGAATCTCCTGGAATCTAGCAGCATCTGCCATATTATATACTGGTCCAATTGAGACCAGTTCTGCCATTTGCCAACTGTTTGCATCTGGTGGAGTGAAATCTGAAAAGCGAACAGGCTGCATGTACTGCACCTGTGCTCCTTGTTGCCTCTGCTACTGACCCTGAGGTTAGGGTCCCTTGCCAAAATTGTTTGAAGGTCATGGCACTGCAGGATTAAAAACTTCTTGGCAGTCCTTCGCCATGTGATCCAGTTTACCACATTTAAAGCAAGTGCAAACTTGCATTGCTGCTTGGTAATCTATTTCCATGGGTGCACTATGCCCAGGTTGAGTGCTGACTGCTGTGAAGTGAGGCTGGTTAGGTCGAGGAGGGATATATGGAGGTCAGTACTGAGTATTGGAAGGATAGCAGGGAGTCTGGTATCTGGGAGTAAAATGAGATGCTGGTTTTTCA
Source organism: Pulveroboletus cf. rosaemariae (assembly GCA_038089275.1). NCBI lineage: Eukaryota > Fungi > Basidiomycota > Agaricomycetes > Boletales > Boletaceae > Pulveroboletus > Pulveroboletus cf. rosaemariae. The sequence continues at coordinate 8,987 of JBBPKN010000637.1, forward strand.
ATATTCATTCTTTCAAACAATTAACCTATACCTCTGCACTGCTCTACAAAGAGAATATAATTCTCTTTGATTCCTTGCATGCAGGCCTGTTGGTAAACTTGGTACTGCACCTGTTCTCACATCAGCTTCAATGCATGGTCATTGCTGATGTCAGCTTCCCATTGAAGCACCTTGAAATCCTGAAGATACTCATCGATGGATAAGGTGTGACAGAGTTCTTCTAGTTTCTTTAGCGATTTGTGGGTGAGTTCATCAATGTGAAAGTAATTGTGCAATTTCAGCACAATACCCTCAAAGTTTGGCCACAATACCAGTCCTACTTTCTTCCTGCTTTTGTCTGCTGCCAGCCTATACTCTTCTTCTCCATCTCTAAACCTTTTGAGTGTGAGCTGTGCAAACCCTTCTGCTCTACCTTCTAATCTTGATAGCACTGCTGCTATTAATTTCTTATTGTTTTGCCACTTCTGTTTGTCCACCCAAATCTGTAATGAAACAAACCACTTCCTCCACTTCTTTTTATCTCCACCCCATTTACCAGGGTCTGCAACCTTCTTCTGTCCTCCCATCCTTGTAAGTTCTTTGGCCAGTAGCCGAATCATATCTGAAAGATCCAAACTTATATTTATCCCAGTCATAGTAGGGATTGAATGCTGGGAGGAGTGCTGGGGGCATTGGTAAGGAGTTGGCATATATCAGGGTTGGGGAACAGGGTCTGGCACAGATGGCTGATTGGATAGAATTGAACCAAGTTCTGTTGACTTGGGTTCATTTGACGAGCTGGTGTATGGGTTGAAGTTCAACAGTTTGAATTACTGTTTTGGGAACCCAGGATACTGTTTTTAGTGAAGCTGAAGGGTGGAGTGATCGAAGCCTATCTGTTGTTGCAACCTTTCTATCCCTGCCTTGCTTTTCCACAAAGTCCTTTCTGGTCTGTTTGTTAAATGTGTCAAATCTCCTTTGAAACGATTGTCTTCCAAAATTGTTATCCTCAAAACCAAGTACTGCCTCAAAAATGAAATTCTTCAACTGCTGTTTGTGTCCCCACAAATATTCTTTCTTCATTAAACATTTTTGTAATAATAATGCCCTTGACTAGTATTGGTAGTCTTGAGCAAGTGTTACAGTATGTGATGTCAGTGTTGTCAATGATGAGCTCTAACCCTAATCAAGGGCTAAACGATGTCGATGTCAGTGTGATGAGAGTAAAGCAAAAGTGATATAGGAGCCCTAGTGAGGCCACTTGCAGTAGAATACAAATGCTTAAGACTAGGGCTTGAGACATGCTAAAGCTACAGTATTTATATGGTACAGAATAGTGCACAGACCAAGACCCTGATGGGAATATTCCCACAGACCCTGAGGCACCATCAAATGGAAGAGAAGCACTCATGAGAATAGCCAATGGCTAAAGAGAAATGAGGCTTCTAAAATGGAAGACAATGGAAATGAAAAGTAGGCTGAAGACATGAGGCTAACCCTATGCCCTGGGTCTAGACCTGTCATGTGACCCATCACATGCCTAGATAAGATAAAAAATTAGATAACCATGTGGAAAGATAAGATAAGATCACATGATTAGAAAATGAAAATTTGCAAACTATAACAGTTCCCACTCTAGTTTTGCTATTAGTTGGCTTACTGTACTATAGTTTAGGGCCAGCATAGTGTACATGGTCCATGCACAGTATGGTAACTTATATAAAGGAGAGGTGCAAGCCTAGCTAACCCCAGTTTTGCACACTTGAGCTCTCTGCTTTAACAAGTCCAAGCCTCTTGTCTCTTTTCCCTATTATTCTTGCCTAGTTCTGTTGGCTCTAGTTCAAAGCCTTCACTCAGCAGCTTCATCACCAGTAGCAGTGAGCACCCTCAGGCCTCAGAAGTATTCATTAGTTTGACACACAAGATCTGTGTCTCAATATCCACTATGCTCATATACTTCCACCCTGCCATTAGCACAAGCCCTCTAGCTCTCTGTTCCCATTCTGCTTCAATTCTAATCTTAGTTCTGATCTTAGTACATAATACCTTACTATCTTAGTATTTAATTTGTCTTCTCTGAACCACTCTGCCTTAACTCTGCTTTTTCTTGACATTGGTTCTTACCTTCTGTTTTGTTTCAGCTTTATATTTAATCACTGTATTATGATAATACCTGTTGTCAGTTACTCTTAGATACCTTTGATCTTATCTCCATTTGTCTCCAGGAGATAATGTTTCATGCTTTACTCTCCTAACAACTTCTGATACATCTCCATTCATATCCAGGTTACATTAGTACCTGCCTTTACTTCTAAGATAACTTTCTTCACATTTCTATTTCTTTTTTAGATAATCTGCTTCTTTAAAATATAAGTACAGTAGTTCTGTATCTGTTACCTTAGTTTGAATATTGACAGAAACACCCCACATTCATGTCTGTTTATCCTTACTCTGACTGAGCTCTTGAGCTCACTCTGACTCTCTGGGTTACTCTGGAGTTTTCAGCATTAAGTCATTATGGCTTAATGTTGACTTAGAATGAGTGACAACTTTACTATTGTTACTACCCCTATCTAACCTGAGTCCTCCAACTCACTCTGATCCTTCAGCCCCACTGGAGATTATGACCAGCCTATTGGCTACCTTTTGCAAGTCTTAATGACTCTGCTTTTTAAGACTGGATTTAATACTCTTTATCTCATCTGTTCCTCTTGTTGAGCCTTGAGCAAGCTCTTCTCTGCTATCTCCAGCCCACTGCAAATTGGAACATCAAGGCTATGCAAGAGCACACCATATAAGGTAAAGCCAAGTTATATTTGATAAAGAATCTGCAACTTTACTACTTGATTATTTTTGAAAATCTCTGGAATTATTCAGAGATCTCCAGAGCTCACATCCCCTTTTGGTGAACTCCAACCTAGTAGTAGTAGTCATAGTTGATTTAGTTTGACATTTCAAGTTTTGACATATGTTCAGAAATTTGCAGAAGGTAATTGGCAAGAAAATGGATAAGCCCCAGGAAGGATTGCACCTCAGAAGCAGAGCAGGGGATGGGCCAAGCAGTAATCCTAGCAACTTTTTGAGGATTTAGCTCAATACTGTGAAAGGAGGTATAATACCCCAGAAAATCAAGTTCCTGGCAAAACAAGCTTGTTTTTTTGATGGAGCAGAAAAGGGTGGCTGAATAAAGTGCATCAAGGACAGTGTGGACATTGTTTTTATGAGTAAAAAGGTTTTCAGACCAGATAATAATATCATTAAGATAAACATGATAAATTTTACCAATAAAATGCTGCAAGGCAGCAGCCATATGACATTAATGAAAGGCAGGTGCATTGCAAACCCCCATTGGCATAACAAGCCATTCAAAGAGCCCAAAGGAAGTAAGTGTAGTAGTAAGTAAAATATCATTAGGATGGATCTGAGACTGGAAAAAGGAATTGGTCATATTAATCTTACCAAAAACCTTTTCCTTTGCACAATCCTGTAAGATTTCATCAATGTGAGGCAAAGAATGGTTATTGGGAATCGTGTTGGCATTGAGCTAATGATAATTGTTAATTCAACAAGGCAGAACAGTAGAGTTTGCTTTGAAAATGATGAAGGTGGGTAAGAAGTGAGGACTGGAGGAAGGTTGAATGCATCCAGCAGCAAGATGCTGATCCAAGAGCATTTTCCATGCAGTGCAGTATTTTTGAGGGCAATTATAAGACCTAGAATGGATGATTTTGTTAGCATCTTTAAATTTAATGCAAAGGAGAATGTTCTTGGATAATGTAGTTATATAAGGAATGTTGGATGGAAAGCAATCATGATATTCAAGTTTGATGGCCTGATCCTGCCAGGTAAGGTTAAAGAGAGTTTGTTCTTGAATAGTCAAGGCAGCAACTTAAGCATGGATAGAGGGAGTGGAAGAAGTGGTAGTGGATTGGTCAATAATCTGTTGAAGAAAGGGAAGATAATTATTCAGCATAGCAATAGCAGCTCATTTTTCATTGTAGAAAAGGGAAGGAATTAAAGTGGGGGAGTCTATAGAATGGCATGGATTTGGAGATGGCACTGAATTGAGGAGATCATAATCATTAATCTTTGAAATGCATGTGCAAAGCTTATAATTGATAATCAATTTATTATGTGAAAAAAATTGGGTACCCAACAATATGGGAGTGCACAAATTATGTGTGATGATAGCATGCATAGCTTAGGAGCAAAAGTAAGAGTCCAAGGAGAGACATGTTAAGAGAATGAAATGGTAAAGAAAAGTATTCTTTTATTCTCCTTCTGTGAATGCAAGAAAAACAATAATGGGGAAAGGGAGAGAGTGAACATGAAGACCAAGTTGCCAAACAAGAGCACAGTCAATTAGAAATAAAGGGGAGCCATGGTCAATAATGGCACTAACCAGAATAGGAGAAGAAATGGAAGAACCATTAACAAGACACTGTCAGCAAAAATAAGGGACAGAAAAAGGAGTTACATACCCAGTATCACTATTAACACTGTCCATGGTGTCATCAAGAATGGCAGATGGCATAGTGATGGCAGCAATGCTCTGTGATTGTACTGGACAGGAGTGGAGAATAATTGCAGAGATAAGCAGTTTGTATTTAATGGCACTGGGAAAACCATTGAGACAGTTGCAAGACTGGTGCATTTGAAAAGGCTGTTGGCACTTGAAGCACCCATTGTTTTTAAGAAGCAGTTTTCACTCATCTGCAGTGAAAGCCAGAAATTGTGGAATTAGCCCAGCATTGATAGGTTCTTTTGACAAGGCAAGATTTATTTTGATGGAGGGAAGAGAAAAACAGAGCTGCCAATTGTCAAGCACAGATGCAAGAGTCTGAGCATCAAATATGCACTGGTTGTTGAGAAGTGCCACTTTTTCAAGCCAGATGCAGAAAATCTATTCCAGAGTGAGCTCAGAAGTGTGGTATTTATGAAGGAGAATAGGATGCATGTGTGCTTTCAAATGAAAATGCAGTACATGGTTGTCAAGATGGGAAGTATTATTGTTAAAACTTTCCATCCCACTAAAAGGAGACTGTTAAAACTATACCAAGACAAGTATACTTTTAACCAGTTCCTTTCTTTTTAAAATGAAATCTTTGATGCTGGAGGAAGATCAGAACTCTGGGGGCTCTGAAGAGCTCTGGGGAAATCTAGGAAGGGTTTCAATGGTTGAATGGGACTTGGCTTCACCTTATGTGGTATACCCTTGCATTCCTTCATTGTCCTGATTTACATAGATGTCGGAGTGGGTAAAAAGGCTGTCTCTATGCTCAACAGGAGGGACAGGCAGGACAAGGAGAGTCAAGCCTAGTCATGGGGGTGAGGCTTTACGACTCCTTCAAGGATATTGCATAGTCTCAAAGGTACTCTGGAGTAACCCAGAGGGTCAGAGTGAGCTCAAGGCTTGAGTAGAGTAAGGACAATGACAAGAGGATTTTCTGGTGTTTTTGTCAATATTCATACTGAGGTACAAGATACAGAACTACAGTACTTATATCTCAGAGAGGCAGAACTATCTAGAAGTGTAACAAAATGAGACAGGTGCAAACTCAAAAGTAAAGCAGATATCTAGATATCTAGGAAACAAATGGAGATGTCAGGAAGACAATGTCCAATCATGTCAGACTGAAACTGAAGGGTGACAGGATGAAACAGGGGAGAGCAAGGAACAGGAACAGAACAGGAATAGTAACAATGATGGTAATGGTAACTGACTGGGAATGGTAATGGAGTTATATTGGGATGGTCCAGAGATGACAAAGGGGAACTAGGGTAGTACTTAACTGGAGCAGAGATAGACTGGAAGCAGAATGGGAGTAGAAGCCTGGGGGAGTGTATAATGCTAAGGGGTAGGAAGCATACATGCATAGCTGGGAAAGACTGGAATGGTGATGGAGGACCAGAGTTGCCTGGTGGGAAGTCAGAGGGCTGGAGTGACTTACTAGGTGTGAAGACCAATTGTAAGCCAGGTCAGAATGGGGTTGGAATTCAGGTCAGAGGTCTGGAATATAACAATTATGCTGTAAAATCATATTTTGTATTTGCACTTGAATTGCCCAGGAGTGGAAGAAGGATGTTCCTTGAGAGGAGTTTAGCATTCTTTGATGGAGAGTATCTGTCCAATTAGATAGGAGTCAAGCAGTATGGACTTCTGCAAGGAATGCATCAAAGATAAGATTACTGAGCTAATTCATATCATTGGAAAACCAATCTTGTATATAAGGATCTTGGAGGTTTCAAGTGGTAGTTGATACCTGTTTTACAGTGTCAATAGATTTAATCTGGAAGTAAGAGTGACATTTCATTTCCCAGCTTTATAATGCTTCAGGGGTAAGATTACTGGCAGTGATAATTGGAGCTTTGTGCACAGCAGCTTGTTCAAAATGTGCCTTGATAGTTATAATTAGATGTGATTGATAGACAGGGATGTCAGCAGATGATGAGCTATCACTGTCTTTAGTCAATACTGTATTAGATTGAATAGGGGCTGAAGTGATAGGAGAAACAGTGAAGATGGGAGAAGTAGCAGGAGTCAAACAAGGTTACACACAGCACTGGGAGTAAGTAATGCATGGAGACAGGGTGGCAGAATAGTATGATGATGGCAACAGTCAATAGAGGATGGACAGCAGTTTAATATGGTAATAATGCAGTTGAACAGTAGAGAGGCAACTGGTAGAAACCATTCAAAAAAAGTGGAAGCCCACCATGTGATGGGAACACTTAGAACAGAACTGGACAAGACTCAATGATTTGAGGAAATAATACTCTACATTAAATGGTTACCTCTCTATATATACTATAGCAAGGATATGACATATGTGATGCTATGCAGACTCTGGCATCCATAATGACATCTGATAGTCCAGGATAATATCATTAGTAAGGAGTGAGTAGACATGGTTCTAAGTGAGTAAGTGCATTATATTATCAGCAATTAGTGCTTTAATATACTATAAGTATATACATATCTCAGTTGGAACAGAAAAATGACTGAGATTATGTTATAAAGTTGTGATGTACTCTGGAGTGGATGGAGCTTGGCTTTACCTTATGTGGTGCACCCTTATGCTAGTATCAGGTGCTCTAATTTATGGAGGGGTCAGAAACTGTTGAAAGTCTTGGATAGACCATAGGACTTTTCCAACAAGAGATATAATGTTAAGTCATGAAGCAGAAGAGGGTCAAGGAGGGTCATAACATTGTGTTATGGTTGATATTCAAACTAAGGTACAAGATACAGAGCTACCATACTTATTCCTTGAAGAAGTGGATTATCTAAGAAAGAAACAAAGATGTGAAAGGAGTTATCTCATAAGCAAAGCAGGTGCCAATGCATCCTGGATATAAATGGAGATGTTAGAGGAGACAATGTTGAATAATGTCAAATTGAAAACTAAATGATAACAGGAAGAGGCAAGGCAGAAAGGGACAGGAATAGAAAGTGAGATCAGAGAAACTATGGAGTTGTATTGGAATGGTATGGAGTTAGCATAGGTAAAGTTGTATCCAACATTAGATAGGAAAGGACAGAGGTAAAGGGAACCAGAAAATACACAGCTTAAAGCATGAAAGCAACTGGAGTTGCATTAGAGACATAGTAGAGTTGACCTGTTGGCATGAGATATGACAGGTTGCTAAAAACAGGTTAAAAAATAATATTAAAGGAATGCAGAGTTGAATTATGCTAGATATATTATATAGACAATGTGTTATATCCTGTATCTCTAACCCAATTCTGACCCCATTCCAATCCAGCTTATGACTGGTCCTTGTACCCAGTAAGCTACTCTAGCCCTTTGACTCCCCTCCAGGCAACTCCAGCCCTTTATTACCATTCCAGTCTGCACCAGTTATGCATGTACACTTCCTGTCTCTTCATTGGTATATGCTTCCCTGGCCCTCCACTCCCACTCCACCCTATTCTGTTTTCAGTCTATCTCTGTTCCAGTTAAGTACTACCTTAGTTTCATTTTATTGTCTCTGGACTGTCCCAGTATAACTCCATTACCATTCCTGCTCTCAGTTACTGTTACCATCATTGTCACTATTCCTGTTTCATTCCTGTTCCTTGCTTTCCCTTGTTTCATCCTGTCACCCTTCAGTCTGACATGATTGGATATTGTCTTTTCTGACATCTTCATTCATTTCTTAGATATTTAGACATCTGCTTCACTTCTGAGTTTGCACCTGTCTCACTTTGCTACACTCCTAGATAGTTCTGCCTCTCTGAGGTATAAGTACTGTAGTTTTGTATCTTATACCTCAGTATAAATATTGACATAAACATCCCCTTGTCTTTATTCTCACTCTGCTTGAGCTTTTGGGCTCACTCTGACCCTCCAGGTTACTCTGGAGAACCTCTGGGACCAAGCAATATCCTTGAAGGAGTTGTAAGGTCCCACCCCCATAACTAGGCTTGACTCTCCTTATTCTGCCTGTCCCTCCTGTTGAGCACCAAGACAGTCCTCTTCTCCACCTTTGACATCTATGTAAATTGGGACACTGGAAAGTGCAAGGGTGCACCACATAAGGTAAAGCTGAGTCCTGTTTGATCAATGAAATCCTTCCTAGATCTCTCCAGAGCCCTCTGGAGTTATGACCTTCCTTCAGCATTAAGGATTTCATTCAGAAAGGAACTGGTTTTAACAGTATATTTGTACTCTCACTTGCACTTCTCCAAGCCTTTACTTCAGGATCAGCCTTGACTGTCTCTCAACACTCAACTCCAAACCACCTGCATGCTTGGCACACTCACAGATGATTCCTCCAAGATCTCCAGAACTTCAACCCATCCCTCATGCCATCTGTTAGACTATGATTTCCAATGACACCATTATAATCTTGCACTTTTCTGGGCATCCAATCCCTAAGTTGATCTATTCTTCACATGGTGCAAGCCCCTTACTGCCCCTGACCTTCTGAGTTGCTCTAAGCCACTCCAATGTTTTATAATGTCAGTTACTGGCCCCAGTTGCTTGAAATACATGTGCCTAGACTCAACTTCTGACTCCTGACCCTGGCATTCCCCTATTCCTGACTCTGGGCTCTCCAGAGCAGCTGTGACTCCCTATGATCATATAGTGTCACCAGTTCTTATGGATTCTCAAATGCAGTTTAGGTTATGGTTCCCTATTCATGAGTGTCACTCCCTCTGTTTTTCCCATTTTTTTCTGGCAGCTGACTCCAGTCCTCTGACACTTTGTTGTCACCTGGTAATTCTTAATGGAAAACCACTCCATGTCACTCTGAACCATTCTGACCAACTTCTCATGCCTAGATCTTGCCATCATAGTCTAAGCATCCCCCAGCTGTTTCCTGGCCCCTTCCTTGACAAGTCACTCCAGGATTATCAATAGATAGTTATCAACCTCTTGCATCTGTCATCTACTCCTAGGCAATCCATTTCTGGCCATCAGTCCTAGCCTTTTGAGATCTGGCCTCCCAAGTATGACAAATCTATTAAACCTGTACCCCTTATCTCTCCAACCTCCAGCACTGCACTTCTGTGCACTTCTAATCATTATGATCCCCATTGGGTACCTTGTTCTATTTAGGATTTGGGAGCCCCAATACTCTGACTCCCTTTTACCTACTCCTGCTTCTTTCTAATGCTTCTCCTTCTCCTTCAATTTTGCCTCTTCTGCTCAAGCTATCAGACCTCCACATATCCTACAAAGACTGTTGGATTCACTCTGTTGATGCCTAGCATTACCCTCTGCTGGATGGTTTGTGTTCACTGATTCTAGGACACCACTAACTCATTCACTGTGGTCTGTTAACCCTGGGTATTGAGTAGTACCTTGTCTGTTTACTGGATAACACATGCCAGCATCTCATGTACCCCCCATAGCTCCATACCACTCTGGTCTCAGCTAACTCTGATCTCAAACCACAGTTTTTCATCATTATCTGGTAGTTACAACTCTGTTGCCTAAGTGCACAGTTATCTCTGCATCACTCTGCTCTTTGTAGCAGGCCAGTTTCATTTGTTGATATGCCTACCAGGAAGACACCTCCATCCACCTCTGACCTTCTCTGAACTTGTAGCATTTGACTCTTTATTCTTCTTCACCTATGGTATCCCCACCATTTGTTTCCTTATTCTCACAGCTAAGGTATATTCACCTTGCTGACCAACCAGGCTTCAGAAGCACCACCCCTCTTTCTCTGCACTCTAACACACTCCCTGCATTTCATTTTGCACATCAAAAGTCTCTTGTCCTCTCTGGACATCTCTGTCCCTTTCTGTCTTTCTGGAAAGCTTACTCTTCTGTCATGACTGTGCTGCAATTACTCTTTCTTTTCCTACTTGCAGTTGATTGAGCTTTGTTTCTGTTCCTTATGGGTCCCTGCTTGGGTTTTCTCTGTATGGTGCTACATTGTTTTATTGATGCACCACCTCCCTATAACCCCCTTGTCATTGGCACTTTCTGTCCTCTTCTGGGAAACCTGTTTTATGGAATTATCTCTGCATCTCTCCATTCTCTCTGACTCTTGCCTGGGGAATCCTTGCTTTTCAGACATTGTTTCCTAATAACTCCATTCCCACTTGTGGGTATTTTCTTCTTTTTCTGTATGTCATCTTGGGACCTGTCTTTCTGTTCCCCTGGGCATTCTTTTTCCTGGAAGATATTCTGCTCTTCTATGTCTTCTGGGAATCCTGCTTCTTTCCCCTGGGTATTCCTTCCCTGGAGACAATTCTGCTCTTCTGTGTCTCCTGGGAATGCCACTTATTTCTTTGAAACCTTCTCCAAACCCCTCTATTGTTTTGCCCTGGGAATCCCTTGGTCTTCCAGCCTTGTTCTGACTACTCCATTACTTCTTGCCTTCAGTTCCCATTCCTCCTCTGATCTGTCATCCAGGAACCTGTTCTTTCATTTTCCCTGGGTTTTCCTTCTTCTTTGGGGATATTTCTGCTTTTTCTGTGTCCCCTGGGAACTTCCTGTTTCTGTGTCCATCTCTTTGGTTGGCCTTTCTTTCCAGCCTCCCTCCTGTCTTTCCAGGTACTTCTGGATACCTTCTGCTTCATGCCTTGTGCTGCCTCTGGCCCCTTTGTTTTCTGTCTCCTAGTCAATGATGAGATGTCAACCTTAAGGAGAGGATAGCATCTAGTAACCACACTAGTAACTGCTGATCACACCTAGCAATCCACAATCTACTGGTTATCTAGCACTCTTGCCCTTCCCTCAGTTCCATCACTCACCCCTCCAATCTCCCTCTGTTCCATCTCCAGTCTTTTCTGCCACAGTGCCCAGTCTATCTGATCAACTGTCTACCTCTTTGTGCAATGACCAGATATGCTCTGTGCTAATTGACCCCTCTGACTATCCTTACCACTTATGCAGTGACTGACCCCTACCTATGTTGACTACATACATCCCCAATTATCTCTGTCCCTCTCCTAAGTAGCTCATCTCCCTCTCCTTACTGCAGCACATAAATGATGTGCAATTCAATCAGGCATACATAATTGTTTACAGGAGGTGAGACCAGCAAGCAACCCTCAGCAGAACATCCACTCCTCTGGGTCCTCTCTGACTGCCACTCCACTATCCTTCCACTCAGCCTCAGCCTCAAGATCAACAGAAATGACCCTTGGTTCCCCTGCCACAATATACCCAGCCCAATGACCTTCCACCAGCTTGATCTGGACTAGGTCATGAAGGAGCTTGTTCTACTCCTTTATTTCTCAGCAAAGATGACCACCAACCTCTCAAATGGTATTCACAACCAGGTAATCTCCCACAGGCTCTGACCCCCCACCTCCTCTAACCACTGAATCCCCAGATTGTGTTCACTCTGCCCCTTTGGCTACTCCTCCTGTGCCTCTGGTCCCAGACCCCTGTTCTTCTGATGATTGCATAGCATCTCTCCAATTTAGAATCATACCATTGGCTATTCTCCTCCTTGTATGCTCCAGATGTTTGGCCCACATTAGGCCCACTCTATCAAGGGGACAAGAAGCTAGTTGTTTGTCAGACCAGTATTGGAGCTTGCCAAATAAGGACATTAGGAATAGGATATGTCTTCAACATTTCTGTCCCTACCTGCTTTATTAGAATCTTACCCAACTCCAATTTAGCTCCAATCCCTAGCCACACAATAAACTGTCTTGCTGGCAATCAGCATGTTTCAGTTTCCTTTGAAGATAAAAAACCTTCCTCAATTCCATTCCTTCCCTGCCCTAGATCTAACCCTTCTAACATTTGTTTTGGATTCTTTGTTTGACTATCAGGCTCTAGTCTAATTTCTGATCTTCTCTCTGGTAATCATTCCAAAGCCCCATGGTCTCTCTGCTTCTATCCCCTTCATTCCTTTTCAGTTTCTCTAACACTATGTTAAAATTGCCCATTTTAACATTGGTCTCTAATCTCATTCCCCTAGAGAATTCAGTTGATTCTTCTGTTCTTTTCTTGGTTGTTCTTTTGTTCTCCATATTGCCCCATGACTGCTCAAGGCACCACTTGCCTGGTCATAAGATTTCATCTTGACAGGTTATTGCAATTTGTGGAAACCTTACTTTCAGACTTACTTTACATTTGCTCCAAACTTGTTCACTCAAGGCTTGTGAAGCCTTTACTTCAGTAGTTATTGATGCCCCTTTTTGTATTCTAATTCCTGGCCTCCCAAGTCAATTCCAAACCCTGACCTCTGTTTATGAAGACACTAACTAGAGCTATTACCAACCTACTCTAGTATCATTACATCTTTGTCTTCTCCTTCCCCTACTTCATCCTGGACCTCTATCCTGAGTTCCATCACCTCTTCTGCCACCTTATCCTCTTTGCCATCCTCTGGCCCACTCTTCACATCCTCTCCACTCATCCTTCATGTGGAATCAAGGATGTTGACCAGCCATGCTAGCAGCTGGTTCTTTCTCCTCATTTTCTATACCATCCAGCTCCCCACCTCCTGTATGGTTGCCACCTGCTTGGCACCACCCTCCACTCCTTCTAAGTAAGCCCTCTTCTCAGGTTACTACTCCTCTGCATTCCTCTATTGCTGTTTCCACACCAGCTTCTCCTCCCCTGGGTGTTTATACCTTGCCTTGGCCTCTTGGCAGGCCAAGCACAATGTGGATTTCCCCATGCCCACCTTGCACTCCACTCCCTTATCCTTGCACCTCTGGCACACCAGTGTCTTCTCTGCCCTCTGCTTTCCCTTGTTGTTACTAGGTCCCACTTGAGCCTGTACTTGCACTGCCTGATGGTCTTCAGTTGTTCTGCTCTCAGATAAATGACTGTGGTACTCATCTTTTCTTGGGCAGCCACCTCTGCCACCCACTGAGCCCTCTTGGCCTTCTTGGCCTGCCTTCAGGCAGCCTTTTCTACCACCTTCCAGGTCTCTTCCACCCTTTTTCACTCTTTTTCTTTTCTTGCCTTCATGTGCCTCTTGCACTTGGCATATTTGGCATTGCTCAATACCTCATTGTTATCAGTGAGCTCTGTGAGCCACTCATCTGTCCATGTTACAATGTTATTATAGGTGACCATGTTGTTGTAATAAAGGAAGGACAAGCTACTGTGAAGTCCCCATTTTTATTCATGAGTAAGCCAAGAAACTCCACTCTTCCATTCCATTGTCACTAAACAAGGTCACATGCTCATCACCTTCACAACCCTCTGCTCTACCTCCCCAATGTTACTAAACATGTGATCATGTGCCCATCACCACACTATTTCAGATCATATGTCCATATCCTCTGTACTCTGGGCCAATGGTCTTCAAATGTTCAGGCCTAAGGAAGGGATGCTATCATATCCCATACCTCTGATCTAATTCTGACCCCATCCTAACCCAGCTTACAACTGGTCTTCATACCCAGTAAGCTACTCTAGCCCTCTGACTCCCCTTTAGGCAACTCTAGCCCTCTATTACCATTTCAGTCCATACCAGCTGTTATAAATGTAACATTTGCTAGCAAAAGAGTCACATGACAAGCATGTAACCATGAGACATTCTTGCCAAACAAGGACAAACCCTAGGATATGGTTGAGTTGTCAATTCAGAGTATTCCCCTGGAGTTTAGGCACAGCTTATGGTTGAATCTAGCATCTTAGATAACAGATGCATCTTCCAATCTTATCTCCAATGAATCTGGATCTCAATCTAGATGAGGGTCAGATCTAATTGTGGCAGATCTCTAGATAGGATCTCCTTGGCCTTATGGTTAAGGGCATGTTCTAATCTCCACTCACTCTGAACTCTATCCTTCCATTCTACACAGCCTCTCTATTCTACACATCTCTACTGCATGGCCTATTGGTCATATTCTCAGTAAGCACACCCTATGCCCTATTTCCTTATTTAGTGTTTTCCTATGCCCTGGAGGTGGTCTGTGTGCATCTAGACCTAGTATAAATAGTAGAGTAGTTCCTTGGTTTTGGCTTTCTAGCCTTAACTACTTTGTTATCTTGTACATCATCTAGTGCCTTGTCAATATAGGCATTATCCCTCCTAACATTGTGATGGCTCCTCAGGCATTGCTACCCTGAGTCCATATATCAACCTTATATTCTATTCAATCCAAATCTGACAATAAAACCAACACACCCTCTCAAGGCAGACCATTTAGGGTTAGGACAGGTCATTTAGAGATTAACACCATAACACCAGCTATACATGTATGCTTTCCACCCCTTCATTGATATATACTCCCCTGGCCCTCCACTCCTGCTTCACCCTATTCTATTTTCAGTCTATCTCTGTTTCAGTTAAGTACTACCTTAGTTCCATTTCATTATCTCTGAACTGTCCCAGTATAACTCTGTTACCATTTCTACTCTTAGTTACCATTACCATCATTGTCACTATTCCTGTTCCATTCCTGTTCCTTGCTTTCCCTCATTTCATCCTATTACCCTTCAGTTTCAGTCTGACATTAAAATATCTTTTTTGTATTGAACTACTTGAGAGGCCTGAGGACACTCTTATCTCTTCTGATCTGAGTGAAGGCTTTGAACTTAAAGCCAACAAACTAGACAACAGCAAAAAAGGAGTATTGGACTTGTTAAAGCAAAAGCTCAAGTGCACAAGACTGGAAGAATTCCAGCTTGCACCCTGGCCTTTATATATTGTACAAAGATGTGCACAGACCAAGTAGACTAGGCTGGCCCTAAAGTATAGTACAGTAAGCCAACTGATGGCAATAAAGTAGCAAAAACCCTAGCAGTAACAGATGTTAAACATAAGATATGACCTCATATTCTAGATCAATCTAAACTTGTGAAGTGTGAAGATGTGAAGAGGTGAAATAGTGAAAATGTGAAGAGGTGAAGAAGTGAGGAAGTCACATGATGTGACTTTGTGAAGAGTGAACATAGTGTCAGAAATGAGAAAAATGTAATAAAATTATAACAGACATGATTGGACATTGTCTTTTCTAACATCTCCATTTGTTTCTTAAATATTTAGACATCTGCTTTACTTCTGAGTTTGCACCTGTCTCACTTCTTTACACTCCTAGATAGTTCTGCCTCTCTAAAGTATAAGTACTGTAGTTTTGTATCTTGTACCTCAGTATAAATATCAACATAAATATTCCCTTGTCTTTATCCTTACTCTGCTTAAGCCCTTGGGCTTACTCTAACCCTCCAGAACCAAGCAATATTCTTGAAGAAGTTATAAGGTCCCACCCCCATGACTAGGCTTGACTCTTCTCATCCTGCCTGTCCCCCCTGTTGAGCACTGAGACAGTTCTCTTCTTCACCTCTGACATCTATGTAAATCAGAACACTGAAAAGTGCAAGGGTATATCACATAAGATGAAGCCAAGTCCCATTCAATCAATAAAACCCTTTCTAGATCCCTCCAGAGCTCTCTGGAGTTATAACCTTCCTTTAGTGTCAAGGGTTTTATTCAGAAAGGAACTGGTTTTAACACAATGGAAGATTAAAACTGTTATAGTGAAATAATAAGCTGCATGGTCTGAAAACTGTTATAAACTTGACTAGGATGTATTAGCTTTCTATTTATGGTAATAGTTACATAAGCATAGAGCATACACTTTGTACCATTTTCTAGTTTATGTTTCTTAGTAGCTTGATATCTACTAAGGGTAAGCTCTATTTTTATAGATATTTACTACTATACTAACCTACCTTAGTTCTTATAGGTAGTACTCCTAATATCAGTAGCTTGATGTCTACTAAGATTCTCATAGATTATTATAATTCTACTTAGCTCTGCACAACACTTCTTTCAACAGAAACTGCATTATAATTAACATAAACATGGTAATAGCCAGTAAACTATGTTTCTATAAAGATGCTCTCAACTTTTTAAATCATCTTTTGTTATATACCAGCAATTCATGTGCATAAGTATTATGTGATTCATCACATAATCATAAGACTTCTATGCCATACAAGAACAAACTCTAGATTATGTGTTATGAAGTAATACTCTAGCATCAGTTCTAGTTACATGATCTCATATAATTATGTACAAGAAATCCCTTAAGTGGAATCCTAGTCTGTGATTTAGCTTCTTTCTTAGAGTTTATCTTGCAGTGATCATGTAACAGATCATCTGACAAGGATCTTTCCTGAATCTTCTCTGAGAATGCCCATGGTCCTATCTTTATGGATATCATCTAGATCTGGATCTAGATCTCAGATGTATTTGTGGCAGATCTCTAGATTGGATCTTATCTGTGGCAGAGATCCCTATTCTCATGATATCCTTATCTCTGACCCTACACTTTCATTTTATTTATATCTGTTTATCCTTATGGCTTACTACAAATAGTTAGTTATCTTTTAGTTATGTTCTATGTTTAGTTTTCTATTTAGTTAGAGTTTCCATACTAGTGCCTGTAGATTACCTGGTTCATATACCAATTTCTGGAATATATAAAAGCTAGGGTAGCAAGCTGGATTTTCCCCAGTTTTGCTTACTTAAAGCCTAGTTTGCTTTTATCTAGTAATCTTTTAGAATTCCACTGAAGCCTAGGCAAGGTTTATTTTTTTCCACCTTTATATAGGCTCATTCCACTTTGTATCCTTGTCTAGTTCCTAGCCACTAGTCCAAAAGCCAGATAGCAGTAGGAAAAAGCACTCATCAAGGGCCCTAGATTAGAGTTAAAGAGAAGCCAATGCCTTTGAGGCATTTTACTTGAGCAAGACTAATTACTTGGTTGGTGCTTGGTACATTAGAGTACAGAGCTCAGGTCTTTAGTCCCATAGCAATCTTTTTTTCTTCTCCAAGATATTTTTTGACAAAAGAGTTGTTACAGTCCTTGTTATAATTTTTATTCCATTTTTACCATTATCTTCACATCCTTGTAACTCTTCACTTTGTCACATCATGTGACTTCTTCACATATTTACACTTTCACAGGTCTAGACTGGTCTAGATCATAACATCATTTGCCTCATGTTTGCCACATATATTTCTAGGTTCCTGCTCTTTTATAGCCATCAGTTGGCTTACTGTACATTAGTTTAGGGCCAGTCCATTGTACATGGTCTGTGCACATTACTGTAGCATATATAAAGGAGAGGTGCAAGCCTGGCTAAACCCCAGTCTTATGTACTTAAGTTCTCAGCTTTCACAAGTTTAAGCCTTTTGCCTTTTTTTTATTTCTTCTTTGCCTAGTTCTGTTGACTCTAGTCCAAAGCCTTCACTCAGTAGTATTCAGAAGAGTGCCATCAGGCCTCAGAAGTTTCAGTAGTTCAGCACAACTGCATTGTATTTCAATTCTAGCAAGTTTATTAAACAAGAAGTTTATTAAGTGAAGAGTTACCACTCAGAGTAACAAGCAAAGAGTTTCTGCTTACATGAAGAGTATACTATAACAAGTTCAAGAAAACTAGCAAAGATTACTAAGAAAATAACTGAGTAGTTGAAGAAGAGTATTTCTTTACTGCATAAGAGAAGTTTTTAAAGTCCAATTTGATTAGAAGTCTAGTAAAGAGCTTACCACAAGACAATAGCCAAGAAGATTTAGTTGAAGAAGACTTAAGAAGCTTAATCCATTAGAGCTCAGAATGACTTCCCCTTTTGCAACAACAATTTTCCTCCCAGTTTACAGAAGTAGCAGCAGCATTAGAGTTTACCTGTAATAGTCTATCCCAGCTATTGAAGTAGATTCAATAAGGGTTAAATTGCCATAGAAGATGTTGTCTATTTCTGCCCCCCAAGCATCATTTGCCACTGCAGTTAAGACATCTGCAGTAACAAAAGTCTATTTTTAAAGTAACAAAGTCACAGCAGAAGCCTCTGTGAAGAAACAAAAGGCTAAGGCAGTATCTCTGCAGAGACAAAGGGCAAGATAGTAATTAAAGCATTCATTTCATTAAAAACTAAGAAAGTAGTCAAGGCTCCTACTTCATCAAAGGGTCAAGTTGCAGTTCTGGAACCTGCATTAATAAAATCCAAGAGAAGAGCAGTAGTAGACTTTGCATTGTTAAAGGTTAAAAATAAGAGGAGCAAAAAGGAGCAAAAGCAAGCAGACTCTATTTTAAGAGTTGAAAGAAGAAGTTTGCAAGTTTCTGTTGTTTCAAGCTTGAAAATACCAGTTGTTGCATTTGGTCAAACAAAATTTCAGACTGCTGAGAAATCAGCAGGAATACCTGTTGAAATATCTGGTTTATCAAAAGATAAGAGTTCAGAGAATTTGAGTAGGCAGACAAAGGCCCCAGTGTGAGTAGAAGCTGAAAGAGTCATTATCTACAAGGTGTGCCAGCAAGTTGGCCATTTCCCAGTCAATTTCCCATGTTATTTTAATTGTAAATGCAATAATCATATTCAGAAGAACTGTCCACAAGAGATCAAGTGCTATGCATGTGGTTGCAAGGGGCATCTAAAAGAAATTTGTCAGCAGGTGCCATTGGCAGGTAATAAGCATTGTAAGCTAACTATGTTGCAGTCTAAGGTTATTGAGGTTCAGCCAAAGAATAATGAAAAGCCAATTTAGAGTTCAGAGTCAATAAAGATAAAATCAGCAATGAAGCAAGGTTCTATGAAAATAATATCAAAAAAGAAAGTTTCTTTCAGTCCAGATGAAGATACAAAGGTTGATATTATACAAGAACTTCTATCAGAGCTAATTGCAATAAAGAAAGAACTAAGAAATTTTAAAAAGCATGTGTTAATTCTAGAAGATTATCTTGAATTGAAAAAATTTTTAGAGGAGCAGAGCAGTTCAAAGATGAAATTGACTAGTTCACAAATAGAAAAGAACAGCAAGGACACTCAAAAGAAGGTCAAGCATGAAGTATTGAAAATTGAGAAGAAAAAGTTAGAGAAAACAAGGAAGTCTTGACAAGTAGAGAAGGATCTTTACACCCTTATGGGTATGGTGGAGAAAGTGATTGGTAATGAACTGGAAAGTTCTCAAACTACTCAGAATCTAAGCATGTTATTAAAAGATTTAGATTCTGTTCAGAACAGTATGCCAAAGCAGACAAAAGTACAGACATCAAAAGATGAAATTGAAGAAATATATGAAGTCACATGAGTAGATGCTGAAGCAGAAGCTGTTCAGAGTCAGGACCTGAACAAGTCTGAAAACTATACTGGTGTTGTGAGTAATGTTACATTTTCTCTTTCTTTCTTCTTCTTATAATTTCCTTAATTCTAGCTTCTGCTCTTTGTATACTTCAGGTGCTTTCTTGTTTTCTTTTTCCATACAACTTCTGCTCTTCTCATGCCCTAGCCCAGTTCAGGTTGCTCTTTTGTTACACCCTTTGCTCAGATATTCTATCTTACAATCAGCTGACTCATAATTATTCCATTACTTTCCATCCATTTTCACATGAATATATTACTTATTATTCATTAGCCAGATTACTTGTTAGTCTCTGCTTGAATCTAGTTTTCATTTTCTATAAAGTAGTGTGCTTTGCCTTCCTCTTCTTATGCTACTTCTATCTTGTGATTTCTTGCATACTCCTTGTTCTTATATCTAGTATCTGGAATCCACTTGTTTATTAGTTTCAACTGTCTCTGGTTTGTCAAGCTGTTCTAGCATCTGACTTTGGGTCTTTCAAGGAAGCCTAGGCACCATTCCACACTTGCACCACTTCACTCATCTCTAAAGCTTATATATTTGTAGAGCCTTTACCTGTTCTTATTTTAGCAAAGTTTACTCTAGTCTTTACCCAGGCCTAGCATAACAAAAGAAGTAGTATCTACCTACTTGTGGCTGCCACTATTGCAGTCCACTCCCTATATTATCCATAATACCTTTGCTGCTCAACTTACTCTGGAAAGAGCCCAGATTCACATCTGCTAAAGAATCTAAGTAAAACATGTTCTTCATGTTGATATCTGTTTACCAGTAAACTCCTCAGTGTGCACTTTCTGGACAAGCTAAGCCTTTGAACTTAGAGGTTTAGAGAACTAGGCAAAAAAATAAGAAGTAGTCAAGGACTTGAAAAGGCAACAAAGGCTTAAGTGCATAAGACTGGAGAGTCCCAGCTTGCATACCCTATTTATATATGCTACAGAGATGCACACAGACCATGTAAAATGGGCTGGCCCTAAAGTATTGTACAGTAAGCTATCCAATAGCAGAAAAGGAGTGGGAATTTAGAAATACACATGTAAAACATAAGGCATGATCTTATAGTCTAGACCAGTCTAGACCAGTGAAATGTGAAGATGTGAAAAGGTGAAGAATGTGAAAGTGTGAAAAATGATTATGTGATGTGACAATGTGAAGAGTGAAGATAGTGTCAGAAATGTAAAAAAGATAAGTTCTGAAAAAGTGCATTATAATACTCATAACAAAGAAGAATGCATTTAAGCAGCTTTCAAAGTCATTACACTTGAATAGATTGTGTCTGATTATGCTGAAAAAAAGTTAATGAATGCAGAAAATAAGCAGCTGTGAAAACAACTGTTTGTAAGGGAATCTAATTACTCAAGATAACTTAAAGATGATTCTAGAATAAGATTAATGATCACAAGTGATAATCTCAACCTTTTGGCTAAAGTGAAGTGGTAAGGAAGGATTAAGGAGTGTTTCAAGGAAGCTGTGGAAAAGTTCAAATCAATTCAGAAGGAATATGTCAAGTATTGCAGGAAACTTACTAATACACAGAAGCAACAAGAACAAACTTGATGAACTAACTGTTGGTACTGTTGGTAGCAATGCCAAGAATCTTGACAGGGCAAGGCCACAACTAAGACTATTGCTCAAATTTCCAGCCACTACAGACAGATTGATCAAGGCAATGAACCAGTGAGATAATGGGGATAAAGATGATATTTCAATGATCGATCCCTTCTAGGCAACGGCAATTTCCGAGACTCGACTTCAGCCTGGCTCGCTTCAACAACCTCCCACTGGAGTACATGAGTACATTCATGAAAAAAATATGTAACTCATAGACGGTCACTGTTAAAAATATAAAAACACCACCATTAGATAGAGAGCTGTTTTTTCCTTGAGAGGGAATCAAAAATTTTGCTCTTTGAGTAACAGGATGTTGTGCTATTGAACCAACAACTTTCGACCCGTTACCCGGTCATGCACAGTACCTTTCTCGATAGGTTTTGATAACGCTTCATGATGCCCATCAGAATGGTTCCTGAACACCACACCTATGTTTTATGTGGGTTACATCTGAACAGCTTCTATGCCCTCCGTCAGGGACGGAGCGACCGCATCTTCAAACGCAAGTTGATTGTCGACGTTCTAGCCCTTTTCCTACATCGGGCAGATCTTGATTATCTGCCACGAGTAGGGTTGAAAGTGCCTGGACGATGCTTTTCCGCTACTAGAGGAGCGACGTCGTTCGTAGGTGTCTGTTCATGATATTTTTTTCGGCAAGACCGCAGTAGGTGACCACCATTACTGATTGGGATGATGCAAGACACAAGGACCACGACTCCGGCGCAGGCTTTACCGGGTTTCACGCCCGGATCTAATGGCTTGATCGGACCGCAGTCTTTAAGAACATTTGCTTCGTATTCAGCACCACTCAATCGCCGGTGAGTTGGTTACTCGCCTCTGGTCACATTCAAGGCACGCCTCTGATGGAACATTTTATTTTGTAGACCAATTTGATTGAAGCGATATGTGCTCGTTTGAAATTTACACCACAGCCAGATCGATACCTCCCAGACGTATATATAGCGCCTGAGGGTGAGTCCCAAACAAAATCTCTCTCGGGAACCCACTCTAATTCATCTTGATTATACTTGCTATGCCTGTCAACGCTGATCCGCTGGGATTCTACGGCAAACGTATCATTGAAGAACACCATGCTGCTCTCCTCAAACAGCTCCCTCCGTTCAAACCTGATCCTGACGTATCCAATCCCTTTGACATCTCCGACGAGCTACTGCGCTTCCTACCTCAGCTGAAGGTCGGGATCCTTGGTGCAGGCGTCGGAGGTCTCTATACTGCCCTGATTCTTGATTCCCTCGGCATTGAATACGAAATTCTCGAGTCCTCGGGGCGTACTGGGGGTCGTCTTTCAACGTACAGATTTCCGAGCGGGAGGAGGTATGACTATTATGTGCGCTCTTTCATCATTCCCAGCGAACGATCCCATGCCTATTTTAACTTGTACTTTAGGAAGAGGGAGCCATGCGCTTCCCACTTCCCAAGAAGAACTCTAGTGGACAGTTCAAGGATGGAACTATGAGGAGGTTAGCAGAGTTGACTGAATACAGACCCCTGAACGAAGGTCAAGACCGCCTCAAGGACAAGCTTGTACCATTCTACTACAGCGCTCGCAAAGGTTCCACTCCGTGTTTCTACTACTTCAACGGGATTTTTCAATCCGTGTCCGAACCTAAGGGACCCTTCGACGCGCAATCAATGAATGTGCACGACGATTACGTCCAGGCAGGCGCCGACGTTATTGACAAGGACGTCTCGAATCCGTTCGTCAGGATGCTCATAACGGATCTCACAGTCGGCGGTACGAGAGGTTGGGACGTGCTAAAGGCAAATGATGCGTACTCCGTTCGTGCATACATGGCGTCAAAATATCTACCTAGCGACAGCCTCAAGCTTCCTCCACAACATCTTCCTAATAACGTCATCAACTGGTGCGGACTTCTCGAGGGTAGTACAGGGGGATATGATCGCGCATTATCAGAGTCGATCTTTTCAGCGTTGGCGTTCGCCAACGTCGGTGGCACAGACTATGGAGACGTTGATTGGAAGTGTTTCGAGTGAGTTCCGTTTTTATCATCGTGTTCTGGTTAGCTAGCTAACCTGACTACAGAGGGGGGACGGAGACATTGTCGAAGAAGATGGAAGGATATATCAGGAAGAAGGGCGTTTCAATCCAATTCCATAAGAGGGTCACAGCCATTGGTCAGGGCTCTATGGTTGTCTCCCTCCCCGGAGGCTTCCCGAGACGCAAGCTTCCTTCCGGCGTGGAAGAAACGACTCCAGAATCTGTCGATTATGTGATTGAAGGAGATCAACCGTTGGTCGATTCTTCGTCTAGGATATACGTCCGAGTCCCGTGTGTCACGGTTACAACGAATGGGACTGAAGTCAGGAAGTTCTCCCACGTCGTATCTTCCCTTCCTCTGCCTGTTCTCCGTACTGTCGACCTAAAGGCTGCAGGTCTGAACACCATGCAAAGGAATGCATTGCGCGCATTAGACTACGGACCTTCAGTCAAGATTGGGGTACTCTTCAAGTCGGACTGGTGGACCACGAAGTTGGGCATTGTTGGCGGCCAATCGTTCACAGATCTACCCATTCGCACCATCGTCTACCCCTCTTA
>JBBPKN010000638.1:0-32628 GCA_038089275.1 Pulveroboletus cf. rosaemariae
ATTTGAAAACAAAAACTCCATTGGAATACTTTATGTACTTTTCATCTGAACACTATAATTATAATAAGAATATGATATATTTGATGTTGTTTGGTAATTCAAACAAAGATATACATGTAAACAATGTGTCTGAGCTTTAAAATGTTCTCATGCTTCTTGATTTCATAGTTCAACCACCATGCAATTCCTCTTTACTAATTAAAAAGCCAATATCCTTGCTCAGCTTGATACTGATCAATCTGCATACTCTATTGCCACTGATCCCCATGTTGGCCTCTCTACTATATCCAGGCTTTACTTCCAAGAGTGTTTAGACTTGGAAATTTTATTTGATGATCATCCATTCAAGCTTTCTTTTACCAATATTTATTATGCTATTCATTATATTTTCTTCCATTGGACAGATAATGCTGTTTAGATCATCAAAGCATTGTCCAACATCAGTAGTCAACATCTTCATCCTAATATAGTCTGCCAACACTTGAAAAAGAATGGAATTAAGGCTGTTTCCAAGCAAAAACAACCCCTTTTTTAGCTAGACATTGCAAAGCTTATTTGGATTTTGCCTATGTATACAAGGATTGAATCATAGAGGACTGGAAGAAGATGATATGATCTGATGAGACTAAAATCAATCACCTGGGGTCAGATGGAAAGGTATTGTTACAATCTTCAGTGTTGGATGAGATACAAGGAGAAGCTAACCCTAGACAAGGGCTTATCGATGTTGGTGAGGTGAGAGTAAAGCAAGAGTATATGAGTTTATAGAGGCACTTGCACTAGATAATACAAATGCTCAAGACTGGGGCTTGAGTCATGCTAATGCTATAGTATTTATATGATACAGAAAAGTGCACAGACCAAGACCCTGATGGAAAATTTCCCATGAACTCTGAGGCACCATCAAAAAGAAGAGAAGACACTGTGTGAATAGCCAATGGCTGAAAAGGAGCAATGCTTCTATAATAAAAGAACAACAGATATTAACAACAGGTGTAAGGCATGAGACTAACCCTATGCCCTGGGTCTAGACCAATCATGTGACCTGTCATGTGATCTGATAAGATAAAAGATTAGATAACCATGTGGAAAGATAAGATAAGATCATGTAATTAAAAATTGAAAAATGCAGACTATAACAGGTGTGTGTTATAGTGTCGATCTCAGAATAATCCATTCTAATCCTAATCAGTCTGCCTTGAGAAGATGCATCAGTTTTGTTGTCAGATTTGAATTGAATAGAATAAAGGAATGATGTATGGACTTAGGGTAGCAAGGCCTGAGGAGCCATTCTCACTAGTTAGGAGGTAAGAGACTGTATTGGAGGTAATATAGTTTCAGTATAAGGATAACAGGTGATTAAGGCTGAAAAGCCTTAATCAAGGAACTACCTACTATTTATACTATAGCCAGAGGCACACAGATCACCTAGTCTCTCTAGCACAATACTAAATATGGTAATAGGGCATAGAGCATGCTTACTGAGAATATAACCAATGGGCCATGTGGATAAGGGATGTAGAATGGAAAGGCAGTGTGAAATGGAAGGTAAAAATCTAGGGTAAGTGGAGATTAAACCATACCCTCTATTATAAGGCCAAGGAGATTTTATCTAGAGATCTGCCACAGATTAGATCTGACCCTTATCTAGATTGAAATCCAGATTTATTAGAGATTAGATTGGGAAATACATCTGTCATCTGAGATACTAGATCTAACCATAAGCTATGCCCAAACCCAAGGGGAAACTCTTAATAAACAATTTAACCATATTCTAGGGTTTATCCTTGTTTGGCAATAAAGTCTCATGGTCACATGCTTGTCATGTGACTCTTCTGCTAGTGAATGATACATTTATAACAGTGTGGGTGTGGAAAAAGTCAGGAAAAGGCCTTAGTAATAGGTTGGTAAAAGAAACTATAAAGTATAAAAAAGGTTTTTTAAAATATGAGGGTATATGACTTGACAAGGGATTGAATATGCCACCAGGATTGATGGTAGAATGAATGAAGATTTCTACCTTTAAATTTTGAAAAAAGAACTCCTGAAAACCATAAAGTATTATAATCTCAATTCTTTTGATGTTATTTTTCAGCAGGACAATAATCTCAAGCATACCTGCAAAAAGATCAAGAAGTGACTAGAGGGGCAGGATTTTAGGACCATAATATGGCCTGCATAGTCTCCAGATCTCAACCCCATTGAACATCTTTGATAATACCTCAAAAAAAGGCTTGCTGAGTATGAAAACCCCCCTAAGAGAATAAAGGAGCTTTAAAATAGGAATAAGATAGAGTAGGAGAAGATACCAGTGGAGAATTGTCAGGCATTGATTGAAAACATGCCTAAGAGGGTCAAAGCAGTCCTTAAAGCAAAGGGTGGCTATATCAAGTACTAATGATATTCTAATAATCAAAAGTACATAAGGTATTTTAATAAAGTTTCTGTTTTCAAATGATCATATCTCCGCAGCCACTGGGCCAAATCACATGACCCAATAACCGAATGGTAGCCAAGAGTAAGTACTATATTTGGTCTTGTCAAAGTGAAATGAAATTCCTGCAGGTATTTGCAGGGCACAAAGTGCCCTGGATTTAGATTAGATATTAAAACACTTTTTGAAGTCACTGTACCTTTCATGGACCTTTTTGGCTGCTAAAAGAAACTACAACATCTATGGCCATGAACTTCTTGCTGTTATCCATGCCCTGAAGGCTTGGAGACAATATATTCAGGACTTTTCACATCTGGTTTAAGTTTTTATTAATTATAAAAATCTGATCTATTTTAAATTTCCTTAGAAGCTCAACCATCACCAGACTTGCTGGCTTCTTGACATAGTGGACTTTGACCTTTAGCTTACCCCCCACCTTTCTGACCAACCAGGCTTTAGAAGCACCACCTCTCTTTCTCTGCACTCTGATACACTCCCCATGTTTCATTTCACATGCCCAAAAGTCTCTTACCCACTTCAGGCATCTCCATTCCTTTCCATCTCCCCAGAAAGCTCACTATTCTATCATGACTGTGCTGTGATTACCCTTTCTTTTCCTACTTGCAGTTGATTGAGCTTTGTTTCAGTTTCTTATTGGTACCTGCTTAGATTTCCTTAGTATGGCACTATATTTTTCATTAATGTGCCATCTCCCTATAATCCCCTCTGATTGCCTTTGGCATTCTTTGTCTCTTTCTGGGAAACCTTTGTTTCACAGAATTCTCTTCACATCTCTCTGTTCTCTTCAATTCCTGCCCAGGAAATCCTTGCTCTTTGGACATTGTTTCCTGATAACTCCATTCCTGCTCACAGGTTTTCCCTTACCTTTTCTATATGTTGTCTTGTAACCTGTCTTTTCATTCCCCTGGGTATTCTTATTCCTGGAAGACATTCTGCTCTTCTGCATCTTCTGGGTATTCTACTCATTTCCCGTGGGTATGCTATTCCTGGAGACATTCTGCTCTTCTGTGTCTTCTGGAAATACTGCTCCTTTCTTTGGAACCTTCTCCAAACTCCTCCATTGTTCTTGCCCTGGGAATCCCATGATCTTCTGGCCTTGTTCCAGTGACTTCATTACTTTTTATCTTCAGTTCCTGTTTTTTCTCTGATCTGTTGTCCAGGAACCTGTCCTTTTGTTTTTCCTGGGTTTTTCTTTTCCTCTGGGGATATTTCTGCTCTTCCTGCATCCCCTGGGAATTCCCTATTTCTGTGTCCATTCTTTTGGTTGGCCCCTTCTTCTGGCCTCCCTTCCATCTCTCTGGGTACTTCTGGATACCTTCCACTTCATGCTTTGTGCTGTCCCTGGCCCTTTTATTTTCTGTCTCCTAGTTGATAATGGAACATTGACCTTGAGGAGGGGATAGCATCTAGGGATAGCATCTAGTAATAGCATCTAGTGACCACACTAGTAACTGCTGATTGCACCAAGCAATCTGCAACCTACCAGTTATCTAGCACTTGTGCCTTTTTCTCAATCCCATTGTTTACTCTTTCAATTCCCTCTGTTTCATCTCTGATATCTTCCACTGCAGTGCCCAGCCCACCTGGTCAACTATCTGCCTCTTCATGCAATAACCAGATGTACTCTGTGCCAATTGCCCCCTCTATTATGAATGAACAGTTCACTAGCAGAAGAGTCACATGACAAGCATGTGACCATGAGACATTCTTGCCAAACAAGGACAAACCCTAGGATATGGTTGAGTTATCTAGCAGAGTATTCCCCTGGGATTTAGGCATAGCTTATGGTTAAATCTAGCATCTCAGATAACAGGTGCATCTCCCAATCTAATCTCTGATGAATCTGGATCTTGATCTAGATAAGGGTCAGATCTGATCATGGCAGATCTCTAGATGGGATCTCCTTGGCCTCATGGTTAAGGGCATGGTCTAATCTACACTTACTCTGAACCCTATCCTTTCATTCTACACAGCCTCTCCCTTGATACACACCTATATTGCATGGCCCATTGGTCATATTATCAGTAAGCATGCCCTATGCCCTATTCCTATTTATGGTATTACTCTATAACCTGGAGATAGTCTGTGTACACCTTGGACTAGTATAAATAGTAGAGTAGTTCCTTGGTTTTGACTCCCTAGCCTTAACCACTTTGTTATCTTGGATACTCCATTATCTTGTACATTGTCCTAGTGCCTTGACAATATAGACATTCCCTCCTAACTAAGTGTAATGGCTCCTCAGGCCTTGCTACCCTGAGTCCATATACCAACCTTTTACTCTATTTAATCTGAATCCAACAATGAAATTGATGTACCCTCTTAAGGCAGATCATTTAGAGTTAGAATGGATCATTCAGAAGATTGACACCATAACACCCTCTGACTTCCCTTACCACTCATGCAGTGATTAATCCCTACCCATATTAACTGCATCCATCTTCAGTTATTTCTGATCACCTCTGTCCCTCTCCCAAGTAGCTCATCTCTCTCCCCTCACTATAGCACATGAATGATGTGCAATCCAATTAGCATACATAATTGCTTGTGAGATACAGGAGGCAAGACCAGCAAGCAACCCTTAGTGCAACATCCACTCTTCCAGGTTCTCTCCAACCACCACTCTGCCATCCTCCCATCCTGCCTCAGCCTCAAGGTTGACAGGGACAACCCTTGGTTCCCCTGCCACAATGTACCCAGCCCAATAACCCTCTGCCAGCTTGATCTGGACTAGGTTATAAAGGAGCTTGTTCTGCTTCTTTATCTCTCAGCAAAGGCAACCACTGACCTCTTGGACTTTGCTAACTTCTATAGGTGGTTTATCCTGAACTATTCCATCATTGCTTACCCCCTTCTTGACCTTACCAAGAAGACTATGATCTGGTCTTGGTCTTCTGCCACACAAAAAACCTTTGACTCCCTTAAGGCCATCTTTCTCTTCCAACTGGTCCTACAGATATCAGACCTCTCTTATTCTTTTGCCATTGCCACTGATGCTTCTGCTTATACCTCAGGTGGTATTCTCCTTCAAACTGTGCAAATGGGGAATGGCACCCCTGTCCTTATCTTTCCCAGACATTCTCCACTGCTGAGCAGAATTACAATATCTATAATCACAAACTACTCACAGTCATCTGCACTTTGAAAGCCTGGAGACAATACCTCCTTGGCTTCTTTTTCCTGGTTCAGATTTTCACTGACCATAAAAACCTGACCTACTTTAAATCCCCTTAGAAACTCAATTATCAACAAGCTTATTGACTTTTCAATATCACTGACTTTGACCTATAACTTTTACACATTGCTGGCATTTCTCTCACTGGGCCTGATGCTGTTATGATTTTCTCTTTTCTCTTCTTTTTCTTCTTTTCTCTTATCATAGCTTCTGATCTTTGCACACCTTGGGTGCTTCCTTGTTCACTTTTACTCATAGATTCCACTCTTCTCATGCTCTAGCCTAGCCTAGACTGCTCTCTTGTTGTGCCCTGTGCCCAGGCCTTCTATCTCTTAATCAGCTGACTCATAATTGTTCCATCTCTTTTCATCCATTTCCACATGAATGCCTTACTCATCATTTGTCAGCATAATTATGCATTCCATCTCCACTTGAACCTTAGTAGTTGTACTATAAAGTAGCATACTTCTAGTTCCCTCTCTCTTTATGCTACTTCTACCTTGTGATTACCTCACAGTCTTTGCATCTCCACTTGTCCTTGTATCTATGTACTTGGAATCCACTGCTTGTATCCTGGCACTTAACCAGAGAATCATCAGTGTCTAATTTTGGCACATCCCTGGGAGTATAGCTGGTACCACTTAGGCACAACACTTTGTTTGTCATCTTCCACTTATCTTAAAGCTTACCTTTGGTTTGCTTCTTCCACTTTATTCACAGCAAGGTCTATGCCTGTCCCTATCTGGGCCTAGTATAACAAAAAAAGTAGCATACTCTACTTGCAGCTATCATTGTATAGTCCACTCCCACCATTCTGCCTAAACAACTCTCACTGTTTGATTCCCTCTGGGGTAAGCCTCATGCCTCTACCTCAGATCCCCTTGAGTCCACTTCAGAGCCCAAGAACCCCTCTTCTCCAGATTGCCCTTCCACACCAGAAGATGTGCTTATGGACATTCTCATCCCCTCTCAAGAAGAAGTACAAGAAGACTGTGACCTTGCTCACAAACTCTCTTCTTCCTTGCAGATTCCCTGAGCCCAGACACCACCATATCCTACTCCTGTTTGATGCTGATCCATGTTCACCCTTCTCCAACCCTTTCCACCTGTAGTCATGTCTGGCTCCTCCACCTCCACCACTAAGCCTATGGAACTTTGTTTTGGTGCCCCTGAGCACTTTGATGGTGATTGATCCAAGGCTGAGAACTGGCTGGACACAATCCAGTTCTACCTCTTTGTTAACAGTGCAGTTTATGACTCTGATGAGAAGATTACTTTTGCCCTTTCATTCATGACCAAAGGGCCAGCACTGTCATGGGCTGTGATGTACCAGAAGAAATATATCTCCAGGATAACCATTATCATGGGAAAGTTTTTCCATTTTACCTCCACATTCCTGAAAGTTTTTCAACAACAGGACATGGTTAACACCACCATTCATTGGTTGGCAAACACACAGATGAAGCAGGGAAAGAAAGACAAATAGACATCTTCCCTTGCTGAATACACTGCTGAGTTCCAAAACCAGGTTGTCACTGCTAAAATCACTAATGACAACATTCTCATCAGATACTTTGAAACAGGACTCACATCCTATCTCTCCTGTTGTATTCACAACCTGGATATGATCCCCTTCACTATTGCCAAGTGATACACCAAGGCTGCTCACTTCCAAGAAACTATGGAGTGTGCCTGCTCTATAGAACAATGGCAAAAGAATTCTTGTGTGTTTGCTTGGACTCCCATGCCCCCCTCTACTATGTTCAAGCCAGGGAAAGATCCAAATACCATGGATGTTGATGCTGTAAAGAAAGGTTGCCTAACTGAGGCAGGTAGTGCCTTTTGCATCAAAAATTGACTTTATTTTAGATGCTGAAAACCCGGCCACATTAACACAGCCTGCCCCAATTTCCCCACTTCTTCTTCCTCTACCACCACCACCAAGGAAACTCCTTGTGTCAAGATGGTATCTGCCAAAGAACTGATGACAAAGATAGAGGAGGTTAGTGATGACAAATCTGATGATGGGGTGACAAGAGTAGTAGTGAAGGAAGAGTGAAAGAAGAAGACAGAAAGGCAGGGTTTTTAAAATGGAGTACCTCCTCTATGCAAGGTACTCACTCCTTCTCTTGTACACCTGTACTTGTATCCACTTCCAAGAAATCTATAAAGATTGTGATTCAAATCTCCTTCCCCTCCCATGCCAAGAAAGTCATAGCTACTCATGCTCTTGTCAATAGCAGAGCACAGATCAACTGCATAGACTGGGACTTTATCAAGAAGAGCCAGTTTTCCACCAAGAAACTTGATGAACCAATCATTATTCAGAATGTCAACCACTCTGAAAACAAGAAGGGCAAAATCACTTGAACTTGCAATCTTTTTCTTCACTTCAAACAGTCTGTTTTCCCAGTCTCCCGCTATGTAATTGCATGCAGGAAGGAGAACATTATCCTTGGACATCTGTGGCTCTGAATCATGAACCCCACTATTGACTGGATGGCAAACATACTCACCATTCCAGACCCTCCTTCTAATGCCACTATCTATCATGTCAACTCCATCCATAAACCTCAGTTTGATGGACTCCTTGAAAATATCACTGTCCCTCATGATGAACTCTTGGTCTGTTACCTGGACTACATTACCCCTGAGCAATCAGTCAATGATTCACTCTATAACTGCCACTCTAACAGGATTTTAGATTGCTGTTCCTCATACCTCCCTGAGATTACTGTTGCTTGGCTTACTACATTCACCAAGCTCACCATTGAGGCCAAAAAGGCCAAACCTAAGACAACTCTTCCTCCTGAATACTCCCAGTTCTCATTGGTATTCTCTGATACTCCAAAAATCCTTGACCACCTTTTGCCCTCTCACCCTTATAATCATGAGATCAATCTGAAGAACACATTTGTCCCAAAGATAGGTAAGGTTTACCCCTTATCCTCCCCTGAGTGACAGGCCACAAAAGCATTCCTTGAAGAAAACCTTTGGGCTGGAAAGATCCATTCCTTTAAATCCCCTCAAGCCTTATCCTTCTTCTTCATTAAAAAGAAGAATGGCAAACTCCATCCTTGTCAAGATTATAGGTATCTCAATGAACACACTGTTTAAGATGCCTATCCTCTTTCCCTTATCCCTGATCTTATCAATAAGCTCCATGACACTCAGCTTTTTACTAAGTTTGACATCTGATGGGGCTACAACAACATTCATATTTGTGATGGATATCAATGAAAAGCTGCCTTTATCATGCATAAGGGACTCTTTGAATCCACAGTAATGTTCTTTGGTTTAAACAACTCACCTGCAACCTTTCAGTGATTCATGAATGACTCATTCCAGGATATAATTGCTGAAGAATAGCTCATCATCTACATGGATGACCTCCTCATCTCTTCTCCTGATGCTAACACCCATCAGGAATGCACCTCCTGTGTCCTTCAACAGATGACAGAACTTGATCTCCACCTCAAACTGGAGAAATACACCTTTGCTGTTCCCCAAGTTGAATACCTTGGGATAATTGTTCATTCTGGTGAGCTCACCATGGACCCCATTAAACTTGCTGGTATTTCCCAGTGGCACACTCCTTCCAAAGTCAAGGATGTCTGTTCCTTCCTTGGCTTTGCTAACTTCTACAGGTGATTCATTCCCAACTATTCCACTATTGCCTGTTCCCTCCTTGACCTTACCAAGAAGTCCATGGCATGGTTTTGGTCATCTGCTGTCCAGAAAGCCTTTGACTCCCTCAAGGCTATCTTTCTGTCATAGCTGGTATTGCAAATGCCAGATCTCTCCCATCCTTTTGCTATTGCCACTGATGCCTCCACTTATGCATCCAGTGGTATTCTTCTCTGAACTGATGAGAATAGGAATTGGCATCCCTATTCTTATCTCTCCCAGACTTTCTCCACTGCTGAGCAAAATTATGACATTTATGATTGTGAACTCCTTGCAGTTATTCATGCCCTGAAAGCCTGGAGGCAGTATCTCCTTGGTTCTTCTACTCCTGTTTAGGTTTTCACTGACCATAAAAACCTGACCTATTTCAAATCTTCTCAGAAGCTTAATTAATGACAAGTTTGCTGGCTTCTTGACATTGCTGACTTTGACCTGCAACTTTCCTGCATTGCTGGTACCTCCCTTGCTGGGCCTGACATCCTCTCTCACCACCCTAACCTTTGTTCTGACACTTCCCAGGATAATCAGGCAGTTACTCTTCTTCCCCCTGAACTCTTCATTAACCTCATTGATGCTAACCTTTCTGCTCATATTAAGGAGCATTAACAGGGTAACCCCCTTCATCTCTCTATCCTGCAAAAACAGGATGCTTTTGCAGATGAGAAATTCCTGTGCTCCCACACCTCTGATTGGAAGGAAATTGATGGGTTGCTCACTTACTGCAACCATGTTTTTATTCCCTCCTCCATTAATCTCTGTTGTGAAATCCTTCAATGTTATTATAAACACCCCTTTGCCGGCCACCCTGGTTACTTGAAAACCCAACAACTTGTCTTCACCAAGTTTTGGTGGCCTGGCCTTGCTGCTTTTGTCTGCAACTATGTTGCTGGCTGCCTCATTTGCCAACAGAACAAGGTAAACACTCACCCTTCTACTCCCACTCTCTCTCCTATCTGCTCTACTGTCACTTGCCCCTTTTAACAAATCTCCTGTGATCTAATCACTGATCTTCCTTCATCTTTTAACTTTGATGCCTTGCTGGTTGTGGTCAACCATGGGCTTACAAAGGGGGTAATTCTCTGCCCCACAAAAAAATCCATTACTGCTGAGGCCATTGCTACCCTCTTTTTCCACAAAATATACCTCTGCTATGGTTTTTATAACAAGATTATTTCCAATTGAGGCCCCCAGTTTGCCTCCACCTTTGCTAAGAAGCTTGGGAAACTCCTTGAGTATAACCTCTCCCTCTCTACTACATACCATTCTCAATCTAACAGTGAAACTGAACAAGTCAACCAGGAGATTGAAACATACATCTGCATTTATTGTGGCTCTAATCCCACCAGATGGGCTGATTCTATCACCCATGCCAAATTTGTCCACAATTGCCACCCTCACTCCATCACTGGGCAATCCCTGTTCTACCTCATATTGGGATATGAACCCCATGCCCTTTCTTTTATCATTGACAAATCACTGATGCCTGCTGTTGCTGATCACACTAAGGCACTCCTTGCTGCTTATGACAAAGCACTCACCACACATGATTTAGCCCATCAAACCATGGTATCCCACATCTGCTCCACCTTTTCCCCATTTGCCAAGGGAGATAAAGTGTGGCTAGAAGCCCACAATTTGAAACAGGCTATTATTCATCCAAAACTCTCTCCCAAATGGGAAGGACCCTTTACTATCATGGAAGTTCTTTCCCCAATTACCTACTGCCTCTGTCTTCCATCCACATGGAAGATCCACCCTGTGTTCCATGCATCACTGTTATTGCTCTATCATGAAAATAATGTACATGGAAAGAATTTCCCCACTCCACCCCCAGATCTTATAGAAGGTGAGGAGGAATATGAATTAGAGCAGATATTAAAACATCAAGGTTCCCCAGGTAACCATCAGTTCCTGATTCAATGGAAAGGGTACTCAGCAGAAGACAATTCCTGGGAACTGGAACAGAACTTGAAATGTTCCCAGTCTGCTTTGAATGAGTATAAACTCCTCCACCCTCACCACTTCCCCTCATCCACTCCTCTTCCTCACCCCACTAAGAAAACCACTCATCACTCCAAATAATTGCAATGACCTTCTCTATAGACCAAGGCTTC
The DNA here is from genome assembly GCA_038089275.1 of Pulveroboletus cf. rosaemariae. NCBI lineage: Eukaryota > Fungi > Basidiomycota > Agaricomycetes > Boletales > Boletaceae > Pulveroboletus > Pulveroboletus cf. rosaemariae. The sequence goes on from JBBPKN010000638.1 coordinate 11,432, forward strand.
TGTTCTTGCAACACCCCTCTTGACACCTCACCAATGTCATCACTGCAGCTTCCCACTGAGGAAGCTCCTGTTGAGCCTTCACTTATCTCTTCTCCATCCTCCCTTATAGATACTTATTTCTCTTCCCCTCTCTCAGCACTTACTTCTGAGCTCCCTTCTGAGGACTTTGTAGCCTCTTCCTCTGCTATCTCCATTGGCCCAGCTGTTATCACTCCCATCCCTGTCCCTCCTCCTATTATTGACACCAGGTCCACTGGAATCCTCAGTGTAGACCTTCCACTCTCTGCCCATGTCCTTCATTGTGGGGCCCCATTCCCCAACTATGCTCACCATGTCATGACTTTTGTCATGGACTCTCACCTTGCTGTTCCCATTGATTCTCATCTTGACATGTTCTTGCCTCTTTGGCTTCTGTATCAAATCTATATGCAACTCCTCCATCTTCCCCTTCTTGCATCTGCTCTTACTCACATTCTCCATGCCTGGGTCTCACTCACCCAAGCCCTCATCACCTCCATCCACTGTGAGCTCCTCTCTAACATTGAAGCTCTCACCTATCAACTTGAGATGGGTAAATTTCTCACTGATCTCAACTGCTACATGTGTGAGCTAGCCACTGCCTGGGGTTATATCCCCACCACTCCATCCACCTCCACCTCTCCCCTCAATGATAATGAGCTTGTAGCCCTAGAATGTACTGAAGCTTGGTAGACCAGCCTTTATGGCAATGGTCATCTTCCTTCCTCTTATCCTTGCTTTTGTAAGGCATGCTTTCACTGCTGATGCCTGGGCCACATCTGTATCAACTGCCCATCCTACCAATGCCCCTACTGTCTTTACTGGCACCCTGGACATACACAGGCTTGCTGCCCTGCTCAATGCCATGTCATTGACTCCCTCATCTCCTCCTCCACTTCCTCCTCCTCCTGTGGCTTCTTTCACATATCCTCTCATAGTTCCTCCCACTCTTCTTGTCACTCCCATGGCTTTCACTGCTCCCAGGGCTCCTACCATTGCCCTCCCACAGCTTTGTTACCCCCTCCTTCTTTATATCACACCAATAATGACTTTCACAATGATGTCATCAATGAGATTGGCTGGGCCAACATCACTGGCTCCCCTGGGCCCTCTTATGACACCTTTTAGGATGTCGCAGGTCCTCCATCCCTAGCAGGGGGGTAATGTTACAATTCTCTCTTTTCTCTTCTTTTTCTTCTTTTTTCTCATTGTAGCTTCTGATCTTTGCACACCTTGGGTGCTTCCTTGTTCACTTTCACTCATAGATTCCACTCTTCTTGTGCTCTAGCCTAGCCTAGACCACTCTCTTGTTGTGCCCTGTGCCCAGGCCTTCTATCTCTTAATCAGCTGACTCATAATTGTTCCATCTCTTTCCATCTGTTTTCACACAGATACCTTACTCATTATTCATCAGCATGATTATGCATTCCATCTCCACTTGAACCTTAGTAGTTGTACTATAAAGTAGCATACTTCTAGTTCCCTCTCTCTTTATGCTACTTCTATCTTGTGACCACCTCACAGTTTTCACATCTCCACTTGTCCTTGTACCTACATACTTGGAATCCACTGCTTGTATCCTGGCACTTAACCAGAAGATCATCAGCATTTGATCTTGGCACACCCCTGGGAGTATAGCTGGTACCACTTAGGCACAACACTTTGTTTGTTGCCTTCCACTTGTCTTGAAGCTCATCTTCAGTTTGCTTTTTCCACTTTATTTACAGCAAGGTCTATGCCTGTCCCTACCCAGGCCTAGTGTAACAGATGCTCTCTCTCACCACCCAGACCTTTGTCCAGATACTTCCCTCAATAACCAGGAGATTACCTTGCTCCCTTCAGAGCTCTTTATTAATCTTATCAATGCTGACCTCATGGCTTATGTTAAGAAATACCAGACAACCAACCTTCTCTACCTTTCTATCCTTCAAAAGATAGAGGCCTCCACTGATGAGAAATTCCTCTATTCCCACACCTTTGAATAAAAGGAGACTAATGGTTTACTTACTTTTAATAATCACATCTTTATTTCTTCTTCTATTAATCTCCATCATGAAATTCTCCAGCACTGCCATAATCATGCCTCCACAGGTCACCCTGGTTACCTTAAAACCCACCAACTTGTCTCTACTGAATTCTAGTGGCCTGGCCTTACCATCTTTTATTACACTTTGGTTCTCTTCCTTAAGTATTCTTCTTTTATTTCTGTTACTTTATTATTCTTGTTTACTTTATTGTAATTACTTGTATTGGTTTGTGTATGGCATATATAATAGGGCACCCTAGTGTCTCTAGTCTTTAGACTAGAGCACCTGTGGACATTAGCCTTTCTTGGTTTCCTATTGAAGTGTCTCTTCTATTTAGTGTGTGTCTAGCCTTTAGGCTTTCTTCTTTGTCTAGCCCCACTTGGGGTTTGGTTTCTCTCTGTTCTACTCTTGTTGTGCTTTCTGTCTTGCTACTCTCATTGTAAAGCCAAGATTGTAATACCTTTGTCCACAATTACATTACTGGTTGCCCCATTTGCCAACAGAATAAGGCATATACTTACCCCTCCACCCCCCCCTTTTCCCTATTCACTTCTCTGCCTCCTGCCCCTTCCAACAGATCTCCTGTAATCTGATCACTGACCTTCCTCTGTTCTCTGGCTTTAATGCCTTATTGGTTGTGATAGACCATGAGCTTACAAAGAGGGTAATTCTTTGCCCCACAAATAAATCTGTTACTGCACAAGATATTGCCACCTTGTTCTTTCACAGAGTCTTTCTTTGCTTTGGGCTATATAACAAGATCATCTCCAATCAAGGACCTTAGTCTGCATTTGCCTTCATCAAGAAGCTTGGTAAACTCCTTAAGTATAACCTCTTGCTCTCTACTGTATATTACCCTCAGTCTAACAGAGAGACTGAATGCATTAACCAGGAACTAGAAATCTACCTCCACATTTACTGCAGATCTAACCCCACTGGATGGGCCAATTCTATTACCCATGCCAAGTTCATTCACAATTGCTGTCCTCATTCTGTCACTGAACAGTCCCCATTCTACCTCATGATAGAGTATGAATCTTATACTCTCCCCTCAATTATAGAGGAATTCCTGATGCCTTGTATTTGACATGTGTTCTTCACATGAGGGCTGATGCTACTACTGAATAAGTGAACCCATTCTAATTCTAACCCTAACTGAGGGTGCTTCTTCTACTGAGTAAGCTTTTGTGGCTAGTGGCTCTAACTAGGCAAGTAAAAAGGAAAGGATGAGTTTAATCAAGACTGTGAAGAGACAAGCCCTAGCCAGGCCTTAAGGAAGAACCCCCAAGGGATCACTTGTAAAAGCCCAAGGCTCAAGTAACAAAGACTGGAGAGCCAGCCCTCTATACTCTTGCCCTTATATATTGTCTAGGGACTACTGCTGACTAATACATGAGCTACTAATCAGGAAATGCCCCAAACCCTGGGCTAATAGATAAGAACAGAAATAAGGTAAAAGTATAGAGTGGAAATAAAGAAATGCCAGCAAAAAATAGACACAGATATAGAAGAAAATAAAAGAAAAGGCATAGCCTTGGAATGGAAGTGCAGGGTCAGAGGTGATGTACCCATGAGGATAAAGATCTCTGCCACAGATAAGATCCAATCTTAGATCTGCCACAGATGCATCTAGATAAGATCCAGATCCAGATAAGATAAGATAAGATATATGGAGATAAGATGGAGGGCAGTTCCCAGGAAGATCCAGGGAAGATTCATGTTAGGTGACTAACTGTCACATGACCACTTCTGGGAAAAGAAATAATAAATACTCTTAAAGAATTGAAATCAGACGAGAGTTAAGCCAAAAAAGAATTGTCTTGTGCATGATCACATGATGTCATGTGACTAGCTATCTAGTGCTGCAAGTGTCACTTCATAACAGTATTGCTAACTACACTAAGACACTTCTTGCAGCTTACAATAAAGCCCTTGCTACTCATGACTTATACATTAGGCCATAATATCCCACATCTATTCCACCTTTTTCCCATTTGCTAAAGAAGATAAGATGTGGTTGAAAGCCCACAATTTGAAACAGGCCATCATTTATCTGAAACTTTTGCTAAAAAGAAAAGGACCCTTCACCATTATAGAAGTTCTATTTCCTATCACTTATCACCTCTGCCTTCCATCCACATGGAAGATCTACCCAGTATTTCACATATCATTGTTATTGCCCTATCATAAAAATAGTGTGCATGGAAAGAACTTTCCCACTTCTTCTCTGAACCTTATAGAAGATAAAGAGAAATATGAAGTTAAGTGGATATTAAAATATTGTGGCTCCTCTAGCAACTGCTAGTTCCTGATCCAATGAAAAGGATACTTGGCAGAAAATGACTCATGGAAACCCAAATGAAACTTGAAATGTTCCCAATCTGCCCTGGATAAGTATAAACTCCTTTACCCTTGACATTTTTCCCCAGTTACTTCTTACTCTTGCATCACCACCAAGAAACTCAATTGTTCACACAAGTAGCCATGACCTTCACCATCAGCCAAGACTTCCACTCCTGCAATACTTCTCTTGACACTCTACCCACCTTATTATCCCAGCTTCCTATAGTAGAGGTTCCTGTTGAGCTCTCTTTAATTTCCCCTTCCTTACCTAGTACTACTGATACTTATTTTTCCTCTTCTATTTCTTCTCTTGCCCCTAACCTCTCTGCTTCTCCCCATGCTATTTCCATTGGCCCTACTATCATTGCACCCATCTCTATTCCCCCTCCTATTATTGATACCACTTCTGGTGGCATACTTAGCATCAATCTTCCATTGTCTGCTCATGCTCTTCATCTGGGCACCTCTACCCAGGAATACTCACACCATATTATGACCTTTATCTTGGACTCCCATTTTACTGTCCCCATTAGCTTCCACCTCAATATGTTCTTCCCTCTCTGACTCATCTACCAGATTTATATGCAGCTCCTTTGTCTCCCTCTTTTTGCTGCCACCCTCACTCATATCCCCAATGCCAGGATTTCACTCACCTAGGCCCTTTTCACTTCCATTTATCATGAACTTCTGTTGAACATTGAGATGCTCACCTATCAGCTTGAAATGGGTAAATTTCTAGCAGACCTTGACAGATATATGCATGAGCTTGCCACTGCTTGGGGCTACACTCCTTCTACTCCCTCTGCCTCTTCTTCTCCTCTTGATGATAACAAGATTGCTGCTCTCAAACATGCCAAAGCCTGGTGGACTGGCCTTCACAGTGATGGCCACTTTCCTCCTTCTTACCCTTACTTTCATAAAGCTTGCTTCCATTGCTGCTGCCTGAAACACATTCATATCAACTGTCCCTCCTATCAATGCCCATACTGCCTCCATTGGCACCCAGGACATATACAAGCTCACTGCCCAGCTCAACACCATGTCATTGATCCCCTTGTATCCTTCTCTGCATCCTCCTCTTCCTGCAGCTCCTCCCACAACTCCTCTCATGAATTCTCTTGCTTTTTCTGATGCTCCCATAGTTCTCACCACTCCCAGGGATCATACCACCACCCTTCTATGGCTCTCTCATCCCCCTTACCTTTTTATCACATCAATAATAACTTCCATGATAATGTCATTAATGAGGTTGGCTGGGCCAACATCACTGGCTCCCCAGGCCCCTCCTATGATGCCTTTTGAGGTTTCAGTGGGTCCTTTACCCCTAGCAGAGGGGTAATGTTATGATTTCTCTTTTCTTTCCCTTCTTTTCCTTCATCTTGTGTTCTAGCTTCTGCTCTTCACACACCATGGGTGCTTTCTTGTTCATGTTTCACATTAGATTCCACTCTTCTCACACTCTAGCCCAGTCTAGTCCACTCTCTTTTTACACCCTTTGCCCAGATATTCTATCTCTTAATCAGCTGACTTATAATTGTTCTATCACTTTCCATCTATTTCCACATAAATAATTTACTTATCATTTGTCAGCATGATTACAGTAGTTGTTGCCACTCAAACTCTATTCATTGTACTATAAAGTAGCATGCTTTCTGTCTTTTCTCTGTCTACACTACTTCTACCTTGCAATTCCTTGCATACTCCTTGTCCTTGTACCTAGTATCTGAAATTCATCTTTATTCTATCCTGGCAGTCTCCAGTTTAAAGCATCAGTTGTTCTAGCATCCAACTTCAGCACAGCCCTACACCTGTAGCTGGTTTCTTGGGGCACAATACTTTGTTTGTTATCTATCCATTTGCCCATGAGACTTATCTTTGGTAGAGTCTCTCTTGTCCCTCACCCAGCAAGGTCTATGCTAGTCCCTACCTGGATCTAATGTAACACTGCCACCCTAGCCCTTATGTATCCCAGAGACTGGCATATAGATCAGGTAATCTACATGCACTAGTATGAGAACTCTTACTAAAGGGGAAACTGGGCATAGGGCATAACTAAGAGAATAACTAACTACTTGTAGAAAGCCATGAGAATAAGTGAATATGAAATATAATGAAAGTGCAGGATTAGGCATGACTATACTATGAGGATGGGGATCTCTGCCACAGATAAGATTCAATCTAGAGATCTGCCACAGATGCATCTTAGATCCAGATTAAAATCTAAGGAGATCTATAAAAATAAGATCTAGGACATAACCAGGAAAGATCCTGGAACAATCCATGTCAGATGACCTGTTACATGATCACTGTAAGGATAAACTCTAAGATGGAGGTAAATCACAGACTAGGGTTTCACTTAAGGGATTCCTTGTGCATAATTACATGAGATCATATGACTAGAACTGGTACTGCAGTATTACTTTGTAACATGAGCTGGGCAGTTAGCTTGTTTATGACCAGGGTGCCATTAAAGATAGTATAGGCATTAATAGGAGAGGCAGAAGATCTGAACATGTCTTAAATAATTGCAGTAGAAACAGGCCTTGCAAAAGCAAGGGTAGTTAGGAGAAATTTGGCCTTCTTTATGAAAACCAGTACACCATGCTTCTGCTTGTTTCAAAGCAGCTAGTTTGTTATTGTCAAGAAAGGAAGAGAATGCTGAGGAAGTGAAGGGGATATGCCCTTGGGCAGCAGCTAACTCACACATGTAACAATTAAGGTCAGTAAGAAACTTGCTGAATTTCAGCTGATAGGAAAGAATTTCAAGTAAAAAGAGATAAGGGCTTGAATGAGACCAACATGGGCATTAGGAATACAAGCAAGGGTAAAGGTAAGAATGGAGAGGCAAAGAAGCTGCAGAAATATCTGGTAGATGATTTAGAAAGAAGAGTACATGTTACAGTGTTGATTTTTGGATGACCAGTCCTAACTCTAATCAGAACTGCCTTGATAAGGTGCATTGGTTTTGTTGTCAGATTTGGATTGAAATAGAGTGAAGAACAGTGTATGGACTCAAGCTAGCAAGGCCTGAGGAGCCATTACCACAAGTCAAGGGAAAAGAGAACTATATTGGAGGTGGTATGGTTTTGGTATAGGGATAACAAGTGATTAAGGCTGGGGAGCCTTAACCAAGGAACTACCTACTATATATACCTAGCCAGAAGTGCATGGACCACCTAGTCTCTCCAGCACATTACCATAAATAGAAATAGGGCATAGGGCAAGGGTAATAACCAATGGGCCATGTGGATAAGGGATATAGAATGGAGAGGCTATGTAGAATAGAAGGAAAGGGTCTAGAGTAAGCAGAGATTAAACCATGCTCCCTACCATGAGGCTGAGGAGATCCCATCTAGAGATCTGCCACAGATCAAATCTGACCCTCATCTAGATTGAGATCCAGATTCATTGAAGATTCAATCAGGAGATGCATTTATTATTTGAGATTCTAGATTCAACCATAAGCTGTGCCCAAACCCAAGGGAAATCTCTAAATAACAACTTAACCATATTCTAGGGTTTACCCTTGTTTGACAATAAAGTCTCACAGTCACATGCTTGTCATGTGACTCTTCTGCTAGCGAATATTACATTTGTAACAGTACATGTCTAGATAGGAACCAATAGAGACTGCTAGATAGGGGTCCATGATAAAGGAGAGAACATTACAGGAGTACACCTTGGTCTGTCCTTCAGAATAAAGAATATGCATGGCAAGGGAAAGATTATTGCTAAAAAATGCCAGATTTCTGGCAGTTAGTAGCAGACAGTGGGATGGAAATGAAGCTTGAGAGGGAGGTGGCTAGAAAGATGGATTCTACAATGGTAGGTTCATTGATAATGGCAGGGGAAAATGTAATGAATTCTTCTGAAGAAATATCTAACAAAGAGGTATAAGAAAAGAAATATGGTAAGATAGAAGACATAGAAAGATTAGACAGAAGATCAAATTGAGAGTGGATACAGACTGGCCCTAAAATGGGGCCATTGAGGTCTTTGATATGGATATGGCAGAAGTGGAAGCTAGGAAGTTGATGAAGGTATTGCAGGATTGAATGGCATAAGAATAAAAAAAGATATGGTGATCAAGATTTTCTAGAGTAAGGGTAATTGGATTTCATAGGGCACAGAGGCAAAGAGGCAGTTACTAAGGGAAAGTTGTGAGGGTGAAGAAGTTTATACTTGTTAAGGATGGACTTTGAACCTTTCAGGTTCACTTCTAACTCCCACAATTGATCTTCTGTGAAGTACTTCTTTTATCGGATCAGAAAAAAGAAAGAGTGAAGTGAACTGTGATGCTTTAATATCTGCTTGATTTCATATTCCTTTTGATCTTCTATGAGGTTCAGAGGGGGAGGGACAGGGAAGTTTTTCCCCTGGACATTGTTTTTGTAATAGAGTAATAACAATAAGGCATGAAAGATCAAATGGATCTTTTAGAATGAGAGGAGGCAAAGGTAGTATGTGATTGGGAATAGTACCTGGGTAATAAAAAAGTGACCCACTTTTTTGGGAGAGAGTTTTAGGTAAACTACTGACTATTTCAAATTTCTGGCTTCCAGCCATATTTTATTCCCTTTGGTAAAGGGGGTAAAATGGAAGCAAATGCAGGAGGCTATAGTCTGGTGGGTAAGATCATGAGTGGTAAGTGCCCTGTTATATGCTGTAAGAAGGGCATTGATTTGTTCAGTAATAGCTAGCATGGCAGATTCCTTAATGATTGAGGAAAGGGTACAGGATTTATACTTTATTATAAGATAAAATGGCAATTGACCAGTGACAGAATGGAAATAATGGTTATGGACAAACTCAGCATAGGTAATAGAGTTAGCCCAGTTGATGGGGTTAGATCTGCAGTAGATACAGAGGTAAATTTTGATTTTCTAATTAATACACTTAATTTATCCATTAATCTAAGGATAATATGTAGTGGAAAGAGAGAAATTATACTGAAGGAGTTTACCAAGCTTCTTAGTAAAGGCAGATGCGAATTGTGGGCCATGGTTAGAGATAATTTTATTGTAGAGATTAAAGCAGAGGTAGACTTTGTTATAGTCCGATTTTTCAAACTTTGATCATGTGACCTTATCTTATCTTCTCCACGTGGTTATCTAATCTTTTATCTTATCAGGGCACGTGATGAGTCACATGACGGGTCTAGACTCAGGGCATAGGGTTAGCCTCATGCCTTCCAGCCCATTTTCATTTCTGTTGTTCTTCCATTTTAGAAGCACTGCTCCTTTTCAGCCATTGGCTATTCTCACAGTGACTTCTCTTCTTTTTGATTGCCATCCAGGGTCCATGGGAATTCTCCCATCAGGGTCTTGGTCCATGCACTGTAGCCATACCTATATAAACTGTAGCATATCATCTCAAGACTCCCCAGTCTTGAGCACTTGTACCTTTAGTGCAGTGATCTCTCTAGTACTTCTTTGCTTATCATTTATCATCTTCACCAATACCGTTCACTGTCAACGTCCAATGAAAGCCCCTAGATTAGGGTTACTACTCATCATCTATACCATAACCGACACCGTTCATAACAGACTTTGTGAAAAAAAAGGGTGGCTATATTCTTGGTGGATATGGTTTTCAAGGTAGGGTATAAAATTATCCCCTTTGTAATCTCATGGTTAATTATAACCAGTAAGGCATTAAAGCTGGAAGATGGTGGAAGATTGGTAATCAGATTGCAGAAGATCTGCTGGAAAAAGTAAGTGGCAGTGAAGCAGATGTGTAAAAGTGCAGGGATAGAGGGATAAGTGTTAACTTTATTCTGCAGGCAGGTGATACAGCAAGCAACATATTTATGAATCCAGGCAGCCAGGCCAGATCACCAGAATTCAGTAAAGACAAGTTAACAGATTTTAAGATAATCTAAATAACCAGTGAAGGAATAATTATGGCAATGCTGGAGGATTTGATAATACATGTTGCCAAACAAGAGGACAAAGACACAGTTGTTGTAGATCAGGAGACCATTAGTTTTCTGCCAATATAGGATGCAGAAGTAAAGAAAGGTAAATTGATAAGATTAGAGTTGAGTTTTTGAAAAAAGATAAAGATAAAGAAAATTGCCAGTGGTATGTTTATGAATATGGGCCTTGAGGTCAGTGTTAATAATCTTGACAAAGAGCAAGAAAGAAAGCAGGATAACTGCTTGGTTGTCAAAAGTGGTGTTAAAGCAGAGGTCAGGGCAGCAGAAAAGGATATTGGAACCAGCAGTATAGAACCAGTGACTTGAATAATGTTCACAACCAGGTGGTCCCCCACAGGCTCTGATCCCCCACCTTCCCTAACTGCTAAACCCCTGGATTGTGCCCACTCTGCCCCTCCAGCTACTCCTCCCATGTCTTTAGTCCCAGACTCCTGTCCTTCTGATGATCATATAGCATTTCTCCAATCCAGAATCATATGGCTGGCTATTCTCCTCCTCATATGCTCCAGATGTTTGGCCCACATCAGGCCTACCCCATCATGGGGATGAGGAGCTAGTTGTTCATCAGACCAGTATTAAAGCTCACTGAATAAGGACATCAGGAATGGGATATGTCTTTGACATTTCTGCCTCTACCTGCTTTATTAGAATCTAATCCAACTCCAATTTAGCTCTGACCCCTAGCCACACAATGAACTGTCTTGCTGGCAATTAGTGTGTTTCAGTTTCCTTTTGGAGATAAGAAACCTTTCTCAACTCCATTCTTTCCTGCCCTAGATCTAACCTTTCTAACATTCATTTTAAATGTTTCATTTGACTATTGGACTCTAGTCTAATTTCTGATTTTCTCTCCAGTAGTCTTTTCAAAGCCCCACAGCTCTCTGCTTCTGCCCCCCTTTGTTCCTTTTCAGTTTCTCTGACTCTATTTCAAAAGTGACCATTTTAACATTAGTCTCTAATCTTGTCCCTCTAGAGAATTCAGTTAATTCTTCTGTTCCCTTTTTGGTTGTTCTTTTGTTCTCTGTATTGCCCCATGACCATCTAAGGCACCACTTGCCTGGTTATGAGATTTCATCTTGATAGATTATTGTAATTTGTGAAAACTTAACTTTTCAGGATTACTCTGCATTTACTCTGAACTTGTTCACTCAAGATTCACAAGGTGTTATGGTGGCATTGTTGGTGTTTTCAACAATGAGCTCTAACTCTAATCAAGGGCTTGTTGATGTCAGTTTCAATATGAGAGACAGCAAGAAATGATATAGAGAGAAGCCCTAGTGAGGCCACTTGCACTAAAGGATACAAATGCTCAAGACTGGGGCTTGAAACATGCTACAGCTACAGTATTTATATGGTACAGAAAGGTGCATGGACCAAGACCCTGATGAGAGAATTCCCATAGACCCTGAGGCACCATCAAAAAAAAGAGAAGCAATCATGGAAATAGCCAATGGCTGAAAGGAAGCAATGCTTTTAAAATGGAAGAACAATAGAAATGAATAACAGGTGTAAGACATGAGGCTAATCCTATGCCCTGGGTCTAGATCAATCATGTGACCCATCACATGACCTGATAAGATAAAAGATTAGATAATCACATGGAAAAGATAAGATAAGATCACATGATCAAAAATTGAAAAAGTGAACTATAACACAAGGCCTTCACTTAAGTAATCATTGACACCTCTTTTTTGTATTCTAACTTCCAGCCCCCTGAGTCAATTCCAGACCCTGACCTCTGTTTATAAAGATACTAACTAGAGCTATTACTACCCTACTCTAGTATCATTACATCTTTGTCTTCTTCTCTCCCTACTTTCTTCTGGACCTCTGTTCTGAGTTCTGCCACCTCTTCTGCCACCTTATTCTCTTCACTGTCCTCTGGCCCACTCTCTGCATCTTCTTTGCTTACTCTTCATGCAGGATTGAGGATATCAACCAGCCATGCTAGCAGCCAGTTCTCCCTCCTCATTTCTCATATCACCCTGCCCCCTATCTCCCATATGGTTGCTGCCAGCAGATTACAGCCCTCTGCCACCTGCTTGGCACTACCCTCTGCTTTCCCTTGTCATTGCTGGGCCCCACTTGGGCCTGTACTTGCATTGCCTAATAATCTTCAGTTGTTCTACTCTCAGGTGAATAACTGTGGTACTCATTTTTTCTTGGGCAGCCACCTCTGCCACCTGCCAGGCCCTCTCAGCCTCCTCTGTCACCTTCTGGATCTCCTCCACCTTCTTCCACTTCTTTTTCTTTGCCCATATGTGTCTTTTGCACTCTGTGTACTTTGCATTAGCCAATATCTTATTATCATCAGTGCATTCCACAATGCATTCTTTGGCCCATGTCATGATGTCATTGAATGTGACCATGTTGTTGTAATGAAGAAAGGATAAGTTATCATAAAGTCCCCATTTTTATTTATGAGTGAGCTAAGAAACTCCACTCTTCCACCCCATTGTCACTAAACAAGGTCACATGCTCATCACCTCCACAATCCTCTGCTCTACTGCCCCAATATTACTAAATGTGCAATCACATGCCCATTACCACACTATCTTAGATCACATGTCTGTACCCTCTGCACCCTGGGCCAACAGCCTTCAAGGGTTCAGGCCTAAGGGGGGGATACTGTTATATCCCATACCTCCAACCCAATTCCAACCCAGCTTATGACTGGTTTTCATACCCAGTAAGCCACTCTAGCCCTCTGACTCCTCTCCAGGCAATTCTGGCCCTCCATCACCCTTTCAGTCTGCCCCAGTTATGCATATACACTTCCTGCCCCTCCATCAGTATATGCTCCCCCAGCCCTCCACTCCTACTCCACCCTATTCTGTTTTCAGTTCTATTTCTATTCCAATTAAGTACTACCTTAGTTCAAGTTTGTCATCTCTGGACCATTCCAGTATAACTCTGTTACTGTTCCTGCTCTCAGTTACTGTTACCATTATTGTTACTATTCCTGTTCTGTTCCTGTTCCTTGCTTTCCCTCATTTTATCCTGTTATCCTTCAGTTTCAGTCTGACATGATTGGACATTGTCTTCCCTAACATCTCCATTTATTTCTTAGATATTTAGACATCTGCTTCATTTCTGAGTTTGCATCTGTCTCACTTTGCTACACTCCTAGATAGTTCTGCCTCTCTGAGGTATAAGTATTGTAGTCCTGTATCTTGTACCTTAGTAGAAATATTAACATAAACACCCTTTTGTTGTCATCCTCACTCTAATTGAGCCCTTAGGCTCACTCTGACCCTCCAGGTTACTCTGGAGAACCTCTGGGACCAAGTGATATCCTTGAAGAAGTTGTAGAGTCTCACCCCCATGACTAGGCTTGACTCTCCTTATCATGCCTGTCTCTCTTGTTGAGCACTAAGACAGTCCTTTTTCCCACCTCCAATATCTATGTAAATCAGGACACTGGAAAGTGAAAGGGTGCACCACATAAGGTGAAGCTAAGTCCTGTTTGATCAATCAACCCTTTCCAAATTCCTCCAGAAGTCTCTGGACATCCCCAGAGTTTCTGGAGTATGACCTTTCCTTAGATTCATGCACCACTAAGGTGCTGGAACCTGACCTTTGCCCCCTAGCAACAAGGGCTTCATTTAGGAAGGAGATTGGTATACATTTTGACAGTTCATTCAACTGGGGATTGATTTTAACACTAAGCAATAAAACAAGAAAAAGAGGAAAAGGAAAATGTAACAATAGGCAAGAGTATTTGTTTGTATCCATTAAGGTGTTGTAAACTTGACCAGCATGCTTTAGCTTTCCATTTATGGTAATCTTTACATAAGTCTAGAGCATATACCATTTTCTAGTTTATATCCTTAGTAGCTTGATATCTACTAAGAGTAAGCCCTATTATCTACTAAGGTTCTTATAGGTTATTATAATTCCAATTAACCTCTGTACAATACTCCCATCAATACAAGGACCTTTGCACAGCCATCTGCAACCCATCTTGTGTAAACAGAAGTTATTTCCATAATATATTGACTTGCTTATCAAAAATTGATTCTGCAGCTTTATCTAGTAAGGAGTATCCTCTTATACTTGCTAGAGAGAATATACAGGGACTTATCCACAACCTTCTAGTTTCAGTTCTTCAAATTAGAAACAGGATCTCTCAAATCTGGGGCTGAAATGGTCAATATCACCACTGATTTCAACAGATATTGACAGATTATAGCACATTATTTCTCTTAACTCCTGCCAATGTAATGTTCTGAACATTTGCATTGCATACACAGTTTGTACTAAGGGTGTCATGATAGTAGAGCGAGCGGAAAATGACATTACGACATTAGGAACACTATGAAGCAGAATTTCAAGTACCGAACCACATAAGGAAATTTCCATAAGTTAGCCGAAATAACTGAAATTGTCAAAATAACCGAAATACGCGAAATAGTCGAAAAAAGCGACACAGAATGCAACCGAAATAAGTGTCGGAAGGGTCGAAATTTTACCCTAAAACACCATCCTTCTCCCCTAACACTACTGGAGCTTGCGTTCGCCTGGGCGTGAGCATGTGCCCCACCAAGCATGAAGTGGTCGATCCACTGAATTGATCATCCAAACAGATTGATCCTTCGAGATCACTGCATTATGTAGTGTTATAATGCTAGAACTGTGTGCGTGCTCGGTCTGTATTGTCCTCCGCCCCATACATCGGCAGAAGTTCGATAGAAGGTAAGGCTGTTATCTCTATGTTGCCTGTTCCCTTCTCACTTCCGTCAGTTTGACTGAAACTTGTGCCTCCCTGTCCTGGTTAGCCACTTTTCCCCTTGAGATCGGATCCATGTGAGTATATGATGCACAGCATGCATCTGAATCGAGATGTGCTATGCGTATTAAAGACCATGGGATGTGCCCTCTCCATCCTATGTTTCTGTCCTATTGACGAGCCACAGTCCCTTATCCTTGTCATGGTCTCTAAGCTTGCTTTTCTTTACAACCTCTTGCTCGCCTCTGCGGCTCTGGCTGCTCCCTCCTCCCGTTTGGGGGATCGTCTTGCCCGCCATCGCGAGGGTCACCAGTCGCAGCCACTTAAACTTGTTGAAGGGTCTTCTGACGCTGTCTTTGACACGGGGAACTCCAGCAACTGGGCTGGTGCTATTGTGCAAGGGGGTGACGTTCGTATACCATTACCATGGTCCACTACCGTGCCCAGCCTCAATATTTTATCATCAGGGAACCTTCACCTCTGCCATTGCTACCTTCACCATCCCCGTCCCTTCGGGCAATGGTGCTGCCTCTGCCTGGACCGGTATTGACGGTGTTGCCTGCAGAACTGCTCTCCTTCAGACTGGTATCCAACTCACGATCAGTAATGATGGTCAAATCTCGTACAGTGGTGAGAGACACTGACCTTTTCGGATCAAGTTGTTTTTCTAATCATCATTCATTGAACAGCTTGGTACGAGTGGTACCCTGACCATGCTTACTATTTCACTGGAATCAATTTAAGCGCTGGTGACACTGTCCAGATCAGTGTTACTGCTTACTCTATGACTTCTGGTGTTGCGGTTATCAAGAACTTTTCCACTGGTCAGGTCGTTCAGCAACAACTGAGCTCTTCTTATGCCCTTTGTGGGCGAAGTGCTGAGTGGATCGTTGAAGACTTTGTGATGAATGACTCTTTGGTCCCCTTTGTGGACTTTGGTACTGTCGCCTTCCGTAGTGCCTCTGCCTCTGGCCCTAACGGGTTTTACACCCCCTCTGAGGGCACCATCGTCAACATCGAGCAGAACAACCAAGTTCTCACATCTGCCTCCACCTTCAGAGAGAACGTCGTAATCTCATATGTAACAGAGAGGACGTCAGAGTCTCAAAGTCTAAGTCGGTGACAGCAGGTTGATGGTTGCTCTTTGTAGGAAAGCCGACAAGCTGTGTTTATTTATATCCAATAGGATTATTTTTATTTTTCAGGTGTGTATAGGCAAGTGTGACAGCTGCGATACAAGTGTGTGAGACAGTACTCCAGTTCACTATATTGACTGTCGACTCAATTAGTTGGCCAGATCAATATCCCATGTACACGTCCACACATGTCTAGTGATAGATTATCATACCTGATCATAGTGGACAGCTTGCCATATGACATGAGTAAGTTGACATTGACTTGAATACTACAGGTCGTCGCTGTAATGACCATTCGTCTGCATATCATAGACAGCTATGTCATGAAGCAACGTCATGGATTCCAGGACTCGAGTGCTACACACATACATCACGTCCTAGCTACGGTATATATGGAGAGGCTTCCTCCCTCGCCTGTAAATTATCTTTTCCTCATCTGCAATGCCGTTCCTTGTCCTGTTTAGTTCTGAGTGTTTCCACCTCACGGTGGCTTTCTAGTCGCATCTCATGGCAATATCAATGCAACAAAACAGGCGAGATGAGTTACAGGGGTAAAATAGACACATGAAAGAACGATTTGGCACTGCTACAACTAATACTCTAGACAGACCCGAGTAAAGTAAACGAGTGGGCGTCAAGTCATCTACCAACTGGCTCGTAAGGTAGCATGCTTGAAGCGGACGAAGATGACAGTCACATTATCATTTGTATGTCGCGATAATGCGTGAGAACGCCATGCCCCACTCTTATTTCTGATGTACCAAGCACATGATAATGTCCAGCGGGACAGTCATAGAGGTTAGAGATACTAACTATCTTCATATCTTCATATCTTCATAGGGGTTGCTGTTAGAATTTGTTGATTACCTACACTCTACCGCTTACATAAGCTAATAGCTACATCGGACCACTAATTACATTAGGATACTTAGTGACTACAAGTATCCTGCAGGTCAGTAATTACTTACCTACCTAATACACAGTGACTACAAGTATCCTGCAGTTTTACAGTTGCTGCTATTGTTGAGATCTGCCAAGTTGAGCATATGTGTTCAAGCCAACAGTCAACCTAAATGGACTTTCCTTCTCTTTTACACTTTCACTGTAGCACAACATACTTAGTGAACCACTCCACAGATTCACAAGCTGTTTGTGTCATAGCATATCTATCACATAAATTAATCTGGGACTTGTATACAGATAGCATAGCATAGCCTGACACAGCCTTGTAGTTGTATATAAATCCTGCCTGTAAATTGTCATCTGTTACTCTTGGAATTTCATTTCCCTTTTGCATCAGTGCTTCTTTCAAGTGTTCATGATTGAGTTTGTGTCACAACCATGATTCTGGTGCTAATGGGCATGTTCTCACTTGAACACAAGTGAAAAGCATTTGAGGCTGTGATGAATGGATACTGTGGGTGGACAGGCAATGAGTCAACCCTAGTCTTGAGTCACCTCCATAAATACACTGTTGAAAAAGAGTGTTGTGCAGAGCTAAGTGGAATTATAATAACCTATGAGAATCTCAGTAGATGTCAAGCTACTGATATTAGAAGTACTACCTATGAGAACTAAGGTAGGTTAGTATAGTAGTAAATGCCTATAAAAATAGGGCTTATCCTCAGTAGATGTCAAGCTACCAAGGAACATAAACTAGAAAATGGTATGAAGTGTATGCTCTATGCTTATGTAACTATTACCATAAATGAAAAGCTAAAGCATGCTGGTCAAGTTTACAACATACACACTACCTCCTCACTATTTCATTATCCATTTTCATGTAGAATGTGAGTATATAGCCTATGGATACTTAGAAAAAAAATAGTGTAATTTGAACTGGTAGTCATTGTGTGATGAAGTGATCTTTCAAGCAGCAAGCCTACTTTTGTGTTATCTAAGCAGTTTTACTTAAGCCTTGTGTAAGCTAATAGCCACTCCTAACATGCTGGCCCTTCAATTGGCTTCCTTACTCAAGATTCCTTCTCCTTGCATGTTATCCTTTAGCATTTCTTCCCTGACCTGCAGACCTCTGGCCATAGTTCTGCACCATATATATATAGACTGTTGTACCCTACTGAGAAGTATCAACCTTCTGTCCTTGCTCTCTCTCTTTCCCTCTTTTCTCTCTCTTTTTCTCTTGCCCTCATAATATATTGCTTGTTCATGCTCTGTTGCTGTCTGCATTAAGTGTGACCACCTCATGGCAGCCTTTTACTTTTTTTTGAGTGTTTTTCATTGAGCAATTCATTGTTAAACCTACTAACCATTACTGATATTTGTTTGTGTTATCTGCTGAATCCCTGAACCCCCACTGCTCTTACCCTGTTGCCATCATGCTAGTGACCAGAGGAACCACAGGTTCTGTCATCCAAAGCCAAAAACCAAATCCCACTGCTCCCATATCACAGCCTCCCCACTTTAATATTGCTATATCCCCTTTCACTTCCATTGCACCACAACAAATACCACTGCCTTGCTCAAGTTCTTTCTTCTCAGACTCTGACCAGCCCTCTGTTTTTCTGGTATCTTCACACATTGTGCAATTTGTTCAATTTGCCCCTTTCAAACCTCCAATCCTCACTGTTGGTAATCTGACTCCAGAAGCACTGCAATATTGGGAGATTGGTTGCATCTCATACTTCACATACAAGGATACAGCTTCTGAAGTTCAGATTCAACACATCACTTGGAGACTTCAAGATCCTCATATTTAGCAATGGTATGTCATTGATCTCACTTGCATCAATATACTCATCTTTCCAGTTTTTATGACAGAACTTTGTGAGCTTTGGTTTCCCTCTGACTGGGCTGCAGATGCTCATCTAAAGCTGCTCACCTCATGCCAACATAACCATCCATTTCATAAGTGGGCAATCTTTGTACAAATGTAAAACACCCTCCTTACCAGTCTTGACTTCTATTTATTAGTGAACCAAATCAAGTACCATCTTAAAGCCCACATACACCCAGAAATTGCCATCAAATATTGTTCCTCAGATGTGCACAAGGAGCATGACCTCTGCAAATGGCTTGAAATGGTAAAGAAACTTGATAAGAAGCATTTTCAAGATATCCATTGTATCCAGCAATTCATGTGATATCTATGGCATATCTATGGCACTGAAATCCCTTGATTTACAGATCCAAAAACCAGTGCCAAACCTTCCACCCCTTAACCTTGCCCTTATACCTGGCTTCCTTCACTCACAGATAATGAATGCAAATTAAAGTGTGAATATAGGTGTTCACAAGGTTGCAATGCATATTGGGCCAGTAAAAGGATTGACAGAGGGCTGTACTAAGGAGTATTGACCTTCTGTTCTCACTTATTCACTCATTTTCTCTTGCCCTTATAATATATTGCTTGTTCACACTCTGACTATCTATATTAAGTAAAAGGCCACCTCACAGGAAATAAGGTGGAGATCAGCACTAAGGTGGTTGATAATGGTAAGCAGTATGTAAAATCCATGGTTTTCCAGGAGGAGGCTAACAAAATCAATGGCAATGGAGTTATCATGTTGGTCAGGGACAGAAAGAGGGTAAAGTGGACCAGCAGAGGCAGAAGTAGAACTCTTGCTTAAAAAAAAGTGAAAGACTGCCATAAGGTGGTCACACTTAATGCAGACAGCAACAGAGCATAAACAAGCAATGTATTATGAGGGCAAGAGAGAAAAAGAGAGAAAAAAGAGAGAGTAAGGACAGAAGATTAATACTTAGTAGAGTAAAATAGTCTATATATATATGGTACAGAACTATGGCCAGAGATCTGCAGGTCAGGGAAGGAATGCTGAAGAATAACATGCAAGAAGAAGGAATCTTGAGTGAGGAAGCCAATTGAAGGGCCAGCATATTAGAAGTGGCTATCAGCTTATACTCTCTCTATCTATGAGAAAGAATGTGACTTCCAGTGATCTAAGGCTTTGCAATGAAGCAATTCTTGTTATAAAGTGACACTGAAGCACCAGAACTGATTAAGTGATATCATGTGATTGTGCACAAGGAAACCCTTTTTTAGCTTAACCCTAGTCTATGGTCTATTCTATTAAAAGTATTTATTATTCCCTTTCCCTAGCAGTGGTCATGTAGCCATTAGTTACCTGACATAGATCTCCCCAGGATCTTTCCTGGATTTGCCCAGATCTTCTATCTTCATGAATCTTATCTTAGATTGGATTTGGATCTAGATCTGATCTTTAAATATATCTGTGGCAGATCTCAAGATGGGATCTCATTTGTGGCAGAGATTACCATCTGCATGGTGCAAGCAACTCTGGCCCTGCACTTTCATTTTATAACTTCTCTCCTATTATACTAGGCCCAGGTAGAAACTATTATAGATCTTGCTATAAAAAACAAGGGGAGATTTTACAAGATATAAGCCTCAAGACAAGTATGTAGGCAACAAACACAGTGTTGTGTCTCAAGTTGAATGCTAGGATAACTAGTGCTTTTAAACCAGAGGCAGCTGGGGCTGACAACAAAATGAATTTCAAGTACTTGATACAAGAACAGGGAACTATGTGAGGAATTGCAAGGTAGAAGTAGCATGAGAAAGAGAGACATGAAGTATGCTACTTTATTGTACAAGAAATAGAGTTTGGGCAGAGACAATTATGTAATCATGCTGATGAATGATGAATAAGGTATTTATGTAGAAATGGATGGAAAGTGATAGAATGATTATAAGTTAGCTAATTAAGAGATAAAATACCCAGGCAAAGGGTGTAACAAAAAAGTGGTCTAGGCAGGCTAGAGTGCAAGAAAATCAGAAGTCTAGAGTGAAATGTAAACAAGAAAGCACCTGAGATGCACAAAGAGCAGAAGCTAGAATGCAAGAGAGTAAAAAAAAAGGAAAGAGAGAAAATAAAACATTATCCCCCTGCTAGGGGTAAAGGACCTGCTAAAACCTTAAAAGGCTTTGAAGGAGGGGCTGGGGGAGTGTTACATTTCCTCTTTTCTTTTCTTCTTTTCTCTTGTTTTTCTCTTTTCTTGTATTGTAG
>JBBPKN010000639.1:0-32616 GCA_038089275.1 Pulveroboletus cf. rosaemariae
TACTGAGGTACAAGATACAGAACTATAGTACTTATATCTCAGAGAGGTAGAACTATCTAGAAGTGTAACAAAATGAAACAGGTGCAAACTCAGAAGCAAAGCAGATGTCTAGATATCTAGGAAATGAATGGAGATGTCAGGGAGACAATGTTCAATCTTGTCAGACTGAAACTGAAGAATGACAGGATGAAACAGGGGAAAGCAAGAAACAGGAACAGAACAGGAATAGTAACAATGATGGTAATGATAACTGACTGGGAATGATAATGGAGTTATATCAGGACAGTCCAGAGATGATGAAGGGGAACTAGGGTAGTACTTAACTGGAGTAAAGATAGACTAGAAGCAGAATGGGGCAGAGTGGGAGTGGAAGCCCAGGGGAGCATATAATGCTGAGGGGCAGAAAGTATATATATATAGCTGGGGATAACTGGAATGGTGATGGAGGGCCAGAGTTGCCTGGAGGGGAGTTAGAGGGCTAGAGTGGCTTACTAGGTGTAAAGACCAATTATAAGCCAGGTCAGAATAGAGTCAGAATTTGGGTCAGAGGTCCAGAATATAACAAATAGTAACAATAATGGTAATGGTAACTAAAAGCAGGAATGGTAATGGAGTTATACTGGGATGGTCCAGAAATGATAAAATGGAACTATGGTAGTATTTAACTGGAGTAGAGATAGACTGAAAATGGAATAGGGCAGAGTAGGAGTAGAGAGCTGGGGAAGCATATATTAATAGAGGGATAGAAAGTGTACATGTGTAGCTGGTGTGGACTGGAATGGTGATGGAGGGCCAGAGTTGCCTGGAGGGAAGTCAGAGGGCTAGAGTAGCTTACTGGATATAAGGATCAATTATAAGCTGGGTCAGGATGGGATTGGAATTGGGTCAGAGGTATGGGATATGATAGGCATATGCTTGACAGGTCTTGATATAATTTATGGTATCCTGTGCCTGATTAGGCCAATAAAAAAACATTTCAATAAATGTAAAGTTCTTCTTTGTCCTCCATGTCCTGCAATGAGAGAATCATAACATAACTTTAAAGCTTCCATATATATATTTTTTGGAATAAATATAGTGTTGATTTCTTGATGTGTTAAATAGCCTTCATCTGCATTATAACATAACCCAGGCATGTTATTTTCCAACAGGGGATCAGTTGCAGCAATAAAGTCCAATAAAAATATATTTATAAGGAAAAGTCCATAGGAATGAAGGGAGAAAAAGAAAGCAGGTGGAAAAACAACAACTTGTTTGTTGGGCTTCTTGAGAATATTGCCATGATTAAAATATTAAGAGAGTGTGTTGGCATGGCTATTTAAAGTGCCCAGTTTATAGACAATGGTAAAGCAATATTTCAAGAGAAGTTCAACCCAATAAACCTAACAAGAGAAAAGATCATGGGGTCAGTGCCAGTATTATAAAGCCTGATAATTAGTCCAGATTTCAAAATCTGAATGATCAATAAGCAAGTGTTATCATTTCTTTAAGGCCCAAATAACCACCAACAATTCCTTGTCATAGATCAAATAATTCTTTTTAGTGGAGATAAGGGAGTGAGATAAATAAGCAGCTGGGTACCATTGCCTGTCAATCAAATAAGAAAGAATAGTCCCAGTGACTATATTTGATGTATCCATTTCCACACAAACAGGTTTGAAGAAATCTGGATAAACCAAAAAGGAAGCTGTACTCATAATGTTTTTTAGTATTACAAAGATCTTTTGTTGAGGCCCATCCCAAGAGAAAACCTTATCCTTTCATGTTAAATTATTAAGTGGTCAAGCAATATCAGTGAAATCTTGAATAAATCTTTGGTAATAATTAGCCAATTCCAAAAAAGCTTGAATATGTTTGAGAGTGCAAAGTTGAGGCCAATCTTGAATAGCTTGAACCTTATTCATCTGCATTTCAACCCCATCTTTAGAAATGACCATCCCTAAATAATCCACCTTTTCTTGCATAAAGTGGCACTTTGAAGATTTGAGAAATAGATCATTATCTTGGAGTCACTGAAAAACTTGAGCAACCAATTTAGCATGTTCATTCCTAGATTGATTTTTTGTAAAAATAATAATATTATCAATGTATACCATCACAAAAGCCCAAAGATCTTGGAAAATATCATTAACCATGGTCTGAAATGTGCCTGGACTATTGCATATTCCAAAATACATTACCAAAGGCTTATAGGCCCCTATAGGCATGGTAAATGCCCCTTTTCATTCATTACCTTAATGGAGTCAGATATTATTGTACCCCCATTGTAGATCTAGAGTTGTGAACAAATCTAATCCTTTTAGTCAATCAATAAGAGTAGAGATAAGTGAGAGTAGATAAGAATTCTTAACTATTCACTTGTTCAGATATCTATAATTAATAACCATTCTTTTTCTGCCATCTTTCTTACCAATAAAGAAAACAGGTGATGTTTGAGGTGATTTGGAGGGTCTAATATATCCTTTCACCATTTTCTTGTTAATAAAATCCCTAACTTTTATCATTTTTTTATCAGATAAGGAAATAACACTTTCCTTTTTTAGTATAAATCCTACTTTTAGATCTACTGCATGATTCCATGGTTTTCTTGTTGGCATTCTTTCTGATTTCTTCTAGGAAAAAGTGTTCAGAAATTTATGAAATTCTTTAGGTATCTGATCTGCCAAATCTGGTTCCTTCTTGGTAACCTGATAAAGTTACATAGCTTTTTGAATCAGAATTGTTTTTCTTTTCCAATCTATAATCAGATTATTCTTTTTAAACCAGTTATATCCAATGATCAGATCTAGTTTTTCTAATGTAGATATAAGGGCTGGAATAACTTCCTTTTGATGTTACCCTTTTGCATTTATGAAACTTATCTGTAAAAGAACCTTGCTTTGAATTATTTCTTCTAATCCTTTAGTTCTGTCAGCATTGTATACCTTAACTTTTTGTTCCAAAGGTATTTCTGTTAATTTATGTTTTTTAATAAAATTAATATCCACAAAAGTTACCTGTTATAAAGTTGTAATGTACTCTAGGGGTACTCCAGATAATTCTGGAGTGAATGGAGCTTGGCTTTACCTTATGTGGTACACCCTTATGCTAGTACTGGGTGCCCTAATTTACAGAGGGGTTAAAAACTATTGGAGGTCCAGGATAGGCCATAGGGCTTTTCAAACAAGAGGTATGATGTTAAGTCATAAAGAAAGTTGTGAAACTTAGGGTAGAGCATGATGTCAAGTCATGAGGCAGAAGGGGGTCTGAGGAAATCATAATGTCATGTTATGATTGATATTCAAAATAAAGTACAAGATACAGAGCTTCAGTACTTATATCTCAGGGAGGCAGATTATCTAAGGAGGGAATGGAGATATAAAAGGAGTTGTCTCATAAGCAAAGCAGGTGCCAATGTATCCTGGATATGAATGGAGATGTCAGAGAAGACAACATCAAATAATGTCAAACTAAAACTAAATAATAACAGAAAGAAGCAAGGCACAAAGAAACAGGAATAGAAAGTAAGGTTGGAGAAACTATGGAGTTGTATTAGAATGGTACAGAGTTAGCATAGGTAAAGTTGGAAACAATCATTAGATAGGAAAAAACGGAGGTAAAGGGAACTAGGAAATATGCAGCTTAAAGTGTGAAAGCAACTGGAGTAACACTGGAGACATAGTGGAGTTGGCCCATTGGCATGGGATGTGACAGTATTCCCCTCTTAAGGCCTAAACCCCTGAAGGCAGTGAAGTATGTGCTTTCAATGAATAAGTGAGTGGAGCAGGCATTGGGGTTTAGCTGGCCAGAAAATCATAAAAGTAAATATCACCCTAGAAACTTCCATACTAGTTCCTCTTATCATGTTTTCATTTGCCAACATTCATACCTGGTCTGATGAGCATCTGGAGGAGTGTATTGAAGATGAAGAGGAGCTTGGCAATGTAAAGTATGCTAAGCAGAAATGGTGGGAAAAAGTGAGGAGAGAGAAAAAGGCTCAGAAAAAAGTGGAGGAGGCTTAAAAAGCAGTGGCAGCAGTTCAGAAATGGGTAAATACTGAAAATGTGATCAGGGCCTAGCACTCAAAACTGGCTTAGGTGAAGGAACTTCACCAAGCCCAGGTGGGGTCAAGTAGCAGCAATAACAAGAGAAAAGCAGAAGGGAAACCAGGATGCTGGAGGTGCAACAACTAGAAACTGGAGTATTAGGTAGACCTAGGCAAGTTAACATCATGCCTTGCCTGTATAAAGGCAAAGGTAAGGTATGATCACTCTGGCCAGAAAAAGCCAGAGAGGAAGCAGAGACAGAAGGTAGGAGAGGAAGAAGTGCTCAATAGCAGGGCAGACTCAAAGAAGACAGAGAAGGGTTTTTGGCAGGTGGCTAAGAGCTGTCACCTGATAGAGATGTTGATAAGGAAGATGGGCAGAAAAGTATAGTAGGAGGCAAAATGCAAAAACTGGCTGCTGGGGTGGCTGGTTGATGCATTGGAAAAGGCATGGGTGGAGAAGACCAGAGAAGCCAGGAGTTTGGAGAGCAAGAACAGGAAGATTGATGAGATGGCAGCAGAGCTGTTGGAACTTTGCATGAAGGTTGGTGAAATTTCAGTGGTAGACAAGAAGATCAAAAAGGTAATCTTAGAGTAGATAGAGAATCTTGTGACTAGATTACTAGATTCACTACTTAGTTGGTTAATCATAAAATGGCCCAGATTTGTCTGAATAATGGAGATGAAACTTCTCAATGATCTCTAAAGCATGACCTAATTCAGTGGCAAGAAGCCACAAGATCTCCTCATTAGTATCCTCATAACCTAACCACTTAACCAAATATAGTAATTGTCACATCCCATGCCAACAGGTCAACTCTGCTTTGTTCCAATACAACTCCAGATGTTCTTATGCTTTAAGCTGCATATTTCCTAGTTCCTCTTACCTCCATCATCTCCTACCTCATGATTGACTACAACTTTACCTATACTAACTTCATACCATTCCAATACAACTCCATTGTTCCTTCAACCTTGCTTGCTGTTTCTGTTTCTTTGTGCCATGTTTCTTCCTGTTGTCACTTAGTTTCAGTTTGACATTATTCGACATTGTCTCCTCTGACATCTCCATTCATATCCAGAATGCATTGGCACCTGCTTCACTTATGAGACAACTCCTTTCATATCTCTGTTCCCTCCTTAGATAATCTGTTTCCCTAAGGTATATAAGCACTGGAGTTCAGTATCTTGGACTTCAGTTGGAATATCAACCATAATACAATGCTACAATTTCCCCAGACCCCTTCGGCCTCACAACTTGACATTGTACCCTACCCTGAAGTCCCTCAACTTATTCCATGGCTTGATGTCATGTCTCTTATTGGGAAAAGCCCTCCAGCTGATCCTGACCCTCCATGTTTCTGACCCTTCCACAAATTGGAGCATTTGGTACTGGCATAAGGGCACACCATATAAGGTGAAGTCAAGCCCTGTCTGCTCCAGAGTTATCCAGAGTACCCCCAGATACATTGAAACATTTATAAAAGTATATTCCAACTCCCGCTTGTGCTGGTACTACTATCATGTCTACCCGTGTAACCAGAGCTTGCTTCTGCATGGTCCTAGATCAGTTCAAGAGCTTCTCTGCTCACCATGCAACAGGCTCGGCCTCACAGGCTCCTGCTCCCTTCCACTTGTCCACTCCCAGTGCTCAAGTTAATAAAGCCCCTGATGATTCCAAGGTTCCTCAACCCCCCCACACCCCTGACAATCGTGGTGCCCAGACAGGAGTACTGGATGACCCCGGAGATGACCCCTCCAATGGGTCTTCCAATATTCTGGAGGATGACCATAAACCTTTTCCAAACTGGAAACCTATTCCTATTCATCCTGACACTATCACTGATCTCACTAGCACCATCCATGGATTAGCCTGCTCTTCTTGTTATACCCCTGAAACATCGCAGTAAACCAAAGTACAGGAACCAGACCAGTTCAATGGAACTGATTTCTGGAAGCTCCACATTTTTCTAGTGCAATGTGAATTAAATTTCCAGGATTGTCCCAAAGC
Organism: Pulveroboletus cf. rosaemariae; assembly: GCA_038089275.1. NCBI lineage: Eukaryota > Fungi > Basidiomycota > Agaricomycetes > Boletales > Boletaceae > Pulveroboletus > Pulveroboletus cf. rosaemariae. The sequence continues at coordinate 6,036 of JBBPKN010000639.1, forward strand.
CTTTGCCAATAACCAAGCCAAGGTCACTTATGCTCAGTCCTACCTTAAAGGCATGGCATTGGAATGGTTTGAGCCTGACCTCCTCCTTACCAAAGATCCTGACTTCCGCCTCTTGTAAATGGACATGTACAAGGAGTTTGTTCAGGAACTCCAGACCAACTTTGTGTTATGATTGGTTTCAGTTACAGTGTACATGAAGACGATAACCCTAGTCTGAGGCTTTGATAACGGTTTCAGTGACAGTGAAGATAGTGATGTTTGAATAAGAAAGATAATGGATACAGGAGTATGAGTGAGACACTGCACTATAGGTACAAGTGCTCAAGACTGGGGAGTCTTGAGACAATATGCTATAGTTTATATAGGTATAGATTTTGTGCACAGACCAAGACTCTGATAGGAGAATTCCCATGGACCCTGCACGGCGATCAAAAAGAAGAGAAGATACTGTGAGAATAGCCAATGGCTGAAAGAGCTCGGTGCTTTTATAATGGAAGAGTGACGGAAATGAAAAGGGGCTGGAAGACATGAGGCTAACCCTATGCCCTGGGTCTAGACCAGTCATGTGACCCAACACGTGCCCTGATAAGATAAAAGATTAGATAACCACATGGATAGATAAGATAAAGTCACATGATCGAAAAGTTTGAAAAAGTGGACTATAACACTACCCCCTTTTTAGGTCTCGGATTCCAGACGAGACACGAAGAGAGCATTTGTTTCGATGTGGTTTTCATATGATTTAAATAGTGAATGGAAGGATGCAAGGTCGGTCATGAAGAGACGATGTGAGGCGGAGGGATGTAGCTTGTGGAATTCTGTAATAAGATCCAGAGAATTAGCCAAATTGTTCTTTGTTTGCCAGGTACGATCTGCTTCTCCATATCCAGTCCAATGTACCAGATATTCCAATTTGCCCTTTCAAATACGAGAGTCAATGATGTGGTCAACCTTGTATTCTTCATGTCCTTCTTCGGTAACCAGGATTGGATCAGGGGTGAGGATATCCTGCCCGTGGAGCGAAGGGAGGTAAGGTTTGATACATGATATATTTACGGTGGAATGAATGCGCATCGTTGAAGGGAGTTTTAAGCGAACAGTATGGGGGATGACATCAATAATAGTAAATGGGCCAATCCATCGTTTGGTAAGCTTTTTCGATGGATAAGGAAGCATTAGGTTTCTTGTAGAAAGAAGAACTTGCTGCCCTTTAGTGTATGAAGGGAGCAGTGTATGGTTTTGTCTAGTCATTCTTTCTTGTGTTTCCTGTAAGGCCTCTTTCACGTCTTTGAAGGATTTTGCCATTTCGCGAAGGAAGTGGGATGAAGGGTTGGTGGAGAGTGGCACTTCGAAACCAAGTCTGGGATGATAGGTTTTTGTGATTTTGAAGGGTGATGTTTTGATGGATGTCGAGTAGGAGTTATTATGATAATATTCGGCTATTTTAATCCAATCTGCCCATGATTCCTGTCACTTGGCTATAAAGTTCCTTAAATACTGTTCTAGTTCCCGATTGATTCACTCTATTTGTCCATCCGTTCTGGGGTGATACACTGTGGAAATCTTCTGCTTGATCTGCAGTATTTCATTCAGCTGTTTTGAAAACTCCAATATGAATTGCGGTCCTTGGTCCGAGACTATGGAGGATGGGAGACCGTGTCTTGACCATACGTTGTCCCTAAATAATTCTGCTACATAAAGAGAAGAAAGCGATGAAAGGCATGGAATAAAAACAACTTCTTTTGAGAAACGGTCTACTACCACCATGATGGCATTGAAATCTTTTGATTCGGGAAGTCCAGTGATAAAGTCTATAGATATGTCTACCCATGGGGTAGATGTGAGAGGAAGGGGTTTAACTGGAATAATAGCTTCTAAGCCCTTGGACGTTGCACATGTAGAACAGTGTGAAATGAAATTTGCGACATCTTCCTTGAGCCCAGGCCAATAATAATAATGGGATAAAAGTTGCTTGGTGCAGTTTTGACCTGCGTGACCGCCAAGTGGAGAAGAATGAAAAAGATTAAGTGCTTCTAAATGTAAGGGTTCGGGGATAAATACTTGTTTTCAGTTGTTTAAATAAATCTTGCTCTCTGGACTATAACACCAGGGATCAGAGAGTCAAAGGTCGGTGGAGGCGTTTTGTACACTAGTGAAAAAAGATGAAGAGAGAGAAGTGAAATGGTTGAAAAAATGAGGAGGAAGCATGATGATTTGTTTATTTGTTTCCAGTTTATTTGTAAAATGGTCCTGTCGTCGTGATAAAGCATCTGCTCTACTGTTGGTGGAACCCAGTTTGTAACACATTTTAAAATTAAATTCGGTGAGGGCAGCCTGCCACCTTACCTGACGGGGAGAAAGGTCCTGGGGGTGTTTCCAGTATTCGAGGTTTTTGTGATCTGTCCAGATCTCAAAAGAATCTCTGCCTATTAAATAATGGTGCCAGTCATGAAGAGCACAAATGACAGCGAGGAGTTCCTTGTCATAAATAGGGTAGTTGAGTTCAGCAGCATCGAGAGAATGGGAAATATAAGCTGCTGGTCGCCATAAACCATCGTCTTGTTGATAGGAGATGACAGCTCCGATGGCGACATTGGAAGCGTCAGTTTTGATTCGAACCAGTTTAGAGGAGTTGGGATAACAAAGGAGCAGTTCGGAGGTGAGAATGTCCTTGAGACGAATGAAGGCAGTCATGCACTCTGCTGTCCATTCAAACTTGGTGTCTTTCTTGGTAAGGGAATTGAGGGGGCGGGCTATATCTGCAAAATTTGAAACAAATCTGCAATAATAATTAGCAAGTCTGAGGAAGGCCTGAATCTGTTTGACTGTTCGGAGTATGGGCCAATTTCGAACTGCGCTTGTCTTGTTAAGTTGCATCTGTACCCCCTTTTTAGATACAACCATTCCCAAGTAATCAACCTGATCTTGTGCGAAGTGACATTTGGATGGTTTAAGGAAAAGGTCATGGTCACGAAGATGACCTAATACTTTGGCAACGATTTCTAGGTGTTGATTTCGGTTCTTGCCTTGTGTAAATATCATGATGTCATCGATGTAGATGACCATGTGTTCCCACATGTTGTGGAAGATATTGTTCACCATGGCCTGAAATGTTCCTGGTGAGTTACACATTCCGAAATACATTACCAACGGCTCGTAAGCGCCAATTGGAGTTGTGAAGGCTCCTTTCCATTCATCGCCTTCCTTCATGCGAATATTATTGTAACCCCATCGCAAATCTAGGGTTGTGAACATATCAGCTTCATTTAACCTATCAATTAGTGTCGGAATGAGAGGTAAAGGATAGTTGTTCTTGATGGTATGTTCGTTGAGATAGCGGTAGTCTATTACCATTCGTTTTCCGCCATCTTTCTTCCCGATAAAGAATACCGGGGACGTCTGTGGAGATTTTGAAGATCATATATAATCTTTCTTCATTTCCTTGTCAACAAATTCTTGTACTTCCTTCATTTCTTTATTTGAAAGTGGAATAATATGACCCTTCTTTGGAATAAAATCTTCTTTTAATTCCACAGCATGATCCCAGGGTTTTTGGATAGGCATGCGTTCTGATTCGTGCTGTGAGAAAACAGTTAGGAATTCCCACAACTCTCTTGGTACTTCTTTTTGTAACTGTGTTTGTTCTTCTGCAGTTATCCTTCTTGCCATAAGATGTAACTCACAGTCTGCTGTACATCTAGAGAAGTTAATTTCTTTTGTTACCCAGTTTATTTCTGGGTTGTGCCTTGTGAATCAATCGAAACCTATAAGGAGATCTAGTGGTCTGAGGGACGACACATAGGCAATGCTTCTTTCCTGATGCCATTGCCCATTGGCTCCCTTGATTGCTATATAAATAATTACGTAAGTGGTGATCTTTCTGATAGAACCTTCAGTTCCATTGGCATTGTATACTGTTAACGGTTTTGGCATATCTTTTTCGTGGAGTCCATGTTTCCACATGAACTTCTGATCTATAAAAGTTACCGATGCTCCTGAGTCAATAATAGCGAATGTGAGACCGCATGATTCCATTTTTAAACCTTGTTTTCCTTTTACTTCACCATCTATCTTTACACTTACCCCTAATTCTTCTTGTTGTTTTCTGTTAAATAATTTGGCTAGATCTTTTCTTTCTTTGCTTTCTACTGCAAACAATTGTCCATTAATATTTTCTGATGAAATTAAGCACCCTATGTCCGGGGCCACGCTCGATAGAGATGCCATCACAGTAGGAACTTTATTCCATTTCATAGTAGACACATTGAAAGAAGAAGGAAGATAAAAAGAATTGCATACTGGGATTCCTGACTCTAACCTATCGAGTTTCCCTACTCTTTTTCCAACAATTCTTTGTGTTTCTTTTCTGTTTCAAACAAATCTTGGAAATATGCCCGAGCTTCCTCCATGCTTCCCCATGAAGCAGCCGGGATCTCCTGAAACCTTGCAGTGTCCACCATGTTGTATACTGGACTGATGCCAGTAGGCTCAGCCGATTGCCATCCATTCTTGTCCGGTGGCGAAAATTCTCCATACCTGATTGGTTGGACAAATTGAGCTTGCGCTCCTTGTTGGCGTTGCTGCTGTGTGCCCCTTCCGAAATTATTTGAAGGTCTAGGGGCTGAGGGATTAAACTGCCCTCTGCAGTCTCTGGCCATGTGACCAGGCTTTCCGCATTTATAGCAGGTGCGGGTCTGTGTGGTGATGGGAGCTGCGCCTTGTCGATCTACATCCATTGGGGCTCCTCGACCTGGTTGGACGCCTATAGAAGTGAATCAGGGTGTCAGTGTAAAATTGTTAGGAGGGGGACTGCGAGGGAGTTGGAAATGGTTCTGGAATCGGGGAGCGGCCCTTTCCATGGCCATACACTCAAACCCTCTTCCAATCGTTCTCATCTGCTCGGTAAGATCAAAGAAATCTTCCTTGATACCTTGCATAATGGCTTGTTGGTACACTCGGTAGTGCACCTGTTCCCTGAGAAGCTTGGCAGCATGCTCCAAGCTTATCCCTGCGTCTTTCCTTAGTACTTCAAAGGCCTGCAGGTACTCATCTATTGAGTTCCCATGCCTTAACCCCTCTAATCTTTTCATGGCATTGTGTGCCATCTCCTGTATTCGGAAGTACGCCCTCATTTCCATGGCAATACCTCCAAAGTCCGGCCAGGCTCCATCTCCTTTCTGCCTTCCCTGACCATCGTATTCTGTTTCCGCACTGATATATTTTTCGAGGGTGATTTGCGCAAATCCCTTGGCCTTTCCTTCTAATTGCGAGAGTACTGCGGCACATTGCTGCCAGTTCGTCTTCCACTCTTGTTCTACCACCCAAATGGAGAGAAGGGCAAACCACTTCCTCCACTTGGTCTTGTCCCCGTTTCACATCCCGGGGTCTCTAATCTTCCTCAACGTGCCCATCTTGGAAAGTTCTTCTGCCAGTCCTCTCATCATATCTCCAGTATCCATAGTCCCAAATTTCTGTGTAGGGGTCAATGGGCGGAAGAGTGGGTGCTGGTGTTGAGGTTCTGGGGAGTTGCGGTACTGGAGTTCTGTCAGCTGGTCCAGGAAAATCGATCCAAGTTCTTGTTCGTTGTACTCGGGCGAGCTGGATGAGTTGTTGGGTTCCGTATGCTGTATCTGGTCGAATGGAGCCGACACAGTGGGCGATTGTCTATGGTTGTTTGTTTACAGTCTTTAGAGCTGTTGAGGGACGAAGTGATTTTATCCTCTCTGATGCGGCTACCTTCCTGTCTCTGCCTCTCTTTGCTACGAAATCTTTACGCATCTGTTCGTCAAAGTAGTCGAATCGTTTCTGAAAAGAAAGCCTCCCGAATTCGTCGTCCTCAAATCCTAATGATGCTTCAAATATAAAGTCTTTGAGTTGTTCCTTGTGTCCCCATGGAAACTCCTTCTTCATATGGTGCTTACGGTTAATTCAGTGAAAGCCCGAAGACTGGTAGGTAGTCTTGAGCAAGTGTTATGATCGGTTTTGGTTACAGTGTACATGAAGATGATAACCCTAGTTTGGGGCTTTGATGACGGTTTCAGTGACGGTGAAGATAGTGATGTTTGAATAAGAAAGATAATGGATACAGGAGTATGAGTGAGACACTGCACTATAGATACAAGTGCTCAAGACTAGGGAATCTTGAGATGATATGCTACAGTTTATATAGGTACAGATTCTGCGCACGGACCAAGACCCTGATGGGAGAATTCCCATGGACCCTGCACAGTGATCAAAAAGAAGAGAAGACACTGTGAGAATAGCCAATGGCTGAAAGAGCTCAGTACTTCTATAATGGAAGAGTGACGGAAATGAAAAGGGGCTGGAAGACATGAGGCTAACCCTATGCCCTGGGTCTAGACCAGTCATGTGACCCGACACGTGCCCTGATAAGATAAAAGATTAGATAACCATGTGGATAGATAAGATAAAGTCATGTGATCAAAAAGTTTGAAAAAGCGGACTATAACACTTCGGACCCCATGATCTGGTTGGAGATGCAGAGCACCAGCTAGACCAGTTGACTATGAAGGATGGTCAACAAATCAACAAATATGTAGTTGAGTTTAACAGAATTGCATCTCAAGTCTGGGGCTATGGAGAAGGTACCCTCCACCACTATTTCTATAATGGTCTGCCAGATCACATCAAAGATAACCTTTCCCGTGTTGGCAAGCCGCTGACACTCATTGAACTGTGTCAGCTGGCACAGATCATTGATGCTTGCTACTGGGAGCACAAATCCGAACTCAGCCAACAAGAAAAGTTGTCTCACCTGTCTAAGTCCTTCGATAAACCCACTATATCCTCCACTTTAACCTCCGGCCCTAATGAATCAAGGAACAAGTCAACTAATTACCCTGGCTCCTCCAAGTCACCCATTCCCCAGAAACAGGACTTATTATCCAAGCTTGGTAAGGACAGAAAGCTCACTACCAAAAAATGCAAGTGTTGACTGGAAAATTACCTTTGTTTGTTCTGTGGAATTGCAGGGCACATAGCAAAGGACTGCCCCAAGTCTTCCTCCAAGGCAGCCAAAGCTCGTGTGGCCAAAACCTCTGCTCCGGAAATCAAACCAGAGGCCTTTGTCTCTAAGGCAAAAAAATAGTCTGTAGCCTTTGAGACTCTGCATGGGCTGGAGGTTATGTTAATCCTTTCTGTGCTATACTGGAGGTTAAACTTAATGTGTCTGTTCTGTTAGATAATGCTTTACTTATGCCTCTTATCACCCTTGTTTCACATGAAATTCCTCTGTTTTCTGCCCTGATTGACTCCAGTTCTTCAGACTGCTTTGTAGACACCAAGTTAATCAGTACTTACAATCTTCCAACTTATTCCGTTCCTCCATTGCAGCTCCAACTGTTTGATGGCTCTTCCAATTCTATGATTATGAATGCCATTGATCTTTCTGTTTGTTTCGACACTGGTGAAATCACTCCGATGACATTCTATGTCACTTCATTGAATGAATCTAGTTCTCTTGTTCTAGGACACAACTGGCTTGCCTGCTACAATCCATTAATTGACTGGATATCAAGTCATATCTCGTTCTGCTCATCCAAACCAAATATGTCAACACCCCTGAGCTTACCTCTGCAGCCTCCGGTTTCTCTGACCCAAGCTGACTCTGAATCTGATTCACCATGTTCTCATGACCCCAAATCTTTGTCGATTGAGCTACTTAACTCCTTAGCCTTCGCACATACCTGTCACCTTGATGGCTCAGTCCCATTTTATCTGCAGCTCTGACCTCTGGAAAGTCAACTCCATTCTGCTTCCATTGCTTCTTCTCCAGCTGACCTTCCTGGTGTTCCCCTGGAATACCACAACTTTGCCAATGTGTTTAGCAAAAGCAAAGTGTCTACTTTTACCCCTCACCACAAATTTGACCTAAAGATCAAGCTGGAAGAAGGCACCTCACCACCTGTCAGCACCATCTATTCTCTCTCACCCTTTGAGCTTGAAGCACTCAGGACTTTCCTGGATGAACATCTTGCTACCAGTTTCATCCAACCCTCTGTATCTGCTCACACTGCTCCTGTCCTCTTTGTCCAGAAGAAGAACAGATCCCTCTGGTTGTGTGTAGATTTCCAAGGCCTCAACAAGATCACAAAGAAAGACTGCTACCCCCTTCCATGCATCTCTGATCTCCTTGACACTCTGAGCCACACAACCATCTATACCAAACTCAACCTTAGACATGCTTACCATTTAGTTCGTATTGCTGAGGGCAATGAATGGAAAATCTCTTTCCATATGCACTATGGCTCCTATGAGTGGCTTGTCATGCCATTTGAGCTCACCAATGCTCCTGCGGCTTTCCAGCATTTTGTCAATTCTGTCTTTGCCAATCTTCTTGATGTTTTGGTAATTGTTTATTTGGATGACATCCTAATTTTCTCCACTGATCAGACATCACATACCAAGCATGTCTGCAAAGTCCTCTGCTGCCTCTGGAAGCATGGCCTCTTTGCTAAACCTAAGAAATGCAAATTCCATACTGATTTCACTGAGTATCTTGAATATCTACTCTCTCCTTCTGGGCTCACGATATCCTTTGATAAGTTCAATCCATCCTGGATTGGCCCAAGCCTTGCAAGATTAGAAATATCCAGTCCTTCCTCAGTTTTGCTAACTTTTACCACCACTTCATCTGGGGCTACTCCAATATTGTTATTCCCCTGACTTACCTTACCTGCAAGTCTGTTTGTTGGGATTTCGATGCTTCTTGTCGCACTGCTTTCCAGTGCCTCAAAGCGGCTTTTACTTCCGCTCCTATATTGACCCATTGAGTCCCCAATGCTCCTTTCATCATTGAGACTGATGTCTCTGACTATGCCATTACTGGCATCCTCTCCCTCCAATCCCTGGATGACAAGGTCCGCCCTGTCGCTTTCTTTTCCCATATGCTCACTATGCCAAAACTCAACTATGACACCCATGATAAGAAGCTCCTTGCTATTTTCACTGTGTTCAAGTCCTGGCATTATTACCTTGAAGGTTCCAGTTCTCTAGTGAATGTTGTCACTGATCATAAGAACCTGGAATATTTCACTACATCTAAACTTCTGATCCACCAGCAAGCCTGGTGGTCGAAGTTTCTCTCCCAGTTTAATCTGATTATCCATTTTCACCCTGGCTGTTTACATGCTAAATCTGACACTTTCACTAGACAATGGGATATCTATCCTAGTGTGGGAAATGGCAACTATGCCCTCATCAATCTGCATAACTTCTGGCCCATGTTTACGCAGGAACAACTCGCTGCATCTCTCCAGGCTTCCATTCTAGCATCTCTGGTCTTTCAGTCTGCATTCCTCTTTAACATCAAAACTCTCCATTGTGACATCATCTCGGCACTCCCTTCTGATCCAACCACCTCTATCCACTGCTCCGGTACCCTCCCATCCAACTCTCATTGGTCTAAAAACCCAGGAGGATTCTTGTATGTGGACAACTGCATCTATATTCCCAATGCTTCTGACCTCCACCTCCAGGTCCTTTGCTACAAGCACAACCACCCCTTATCTGGATACTTCAGTCAGAATCGGACACTGGAGCTCATTTGCCAAGAGTATACCTGGCCTGGCATTCGAGCATTTGTCAAGAAATATGTTTCTTTATGTACAGCTTGCACCTGTGCTAAGGTACCCCATTACAAACTCTACGGTTTCCTCAAGCAGCTCCCCATTCCTGAAAAGCCATGGAATTTCATCTCTATAAATTTCATTGAACAGCTCCCAGCTTCCTCCAATCACTCTGCCATCCTCGTTGTGGTAGATCATCTATTGAAGCAGTATATCTTCATTCCTACAGATGACAAGGTAATTTTCCCTGAGCTTGCGAAACTCTTCTTACTCCATGTGTTCTCCAAACATGGAGTTCCCTCCCACATCACCTCTGATCGAGGTTCTGAGTTTGTTTCCCATTTCTTCTGTTCTCTGGGTCAAGCCCTCAATATCTGTCTCCACTTCACCTCCAGGTATTATCCAGAGAGTGACAGTCAAACCGAGTAAATGATCCAAACCCTGGAGTAGTATCTACATGTTTATTGCAACTATCAGCAGGACAACTGGTCCAACCTCCTGCCCCTTGCAAAGTTCACTTATAACAATGCCTCTAATGCTACCACAGGTATTTCTCCTTTCTTCGCCAACAAGGGCTACCATCCAAACATCTCCATGCACCCAGAACACGATTTTACCTCCACCTGAGCTTGAGAATATGCCATAGACCTCAACTCTCTCCATGCCTTCCTTTGCAAAGAAGTAGCTGCTGCCCAAGTCAGATACCAAGGACCCGCAGATGTCCAACAATCTCCGTCACCAGACTTTAAAGTAGATAACCAGGTATTCATTAAGGCCAAGTACTTTCGGACTATGCGGCCTTTCAAGAAACTCACCGAAAAGAACTTAGGTCCTTATCCCATCATTGCTCAGGCGGGCTCGCTGTCCTTTGCACTCTGTCTCCCAGAGAACATGAAGTCTGTTTATCTGGTCTTTCATGTTTCACAACTTGAACCCTTGGTTCCCAATATGATCCCAGGTCGTGTGCAACCACCCCCACCCCCAGTCAAGATCAACAGTGAACCAGAGTTTGAGATTTCCGAAATCCTAGACTTGAAGATAGATTGTAGGCAAAGGAACTGCAAATTACTATATTTGATTAAGTGGTTAGGATACAAGAATACTAATGAGGAGTCCTTGTGGCTCCTGGTAACTGAATTAGAGCATGCTTTGGAGATCATTGAGGAGTTTCATCTCTGTTACCTGGACAAATCCAGGCCATCTTATGATTAACCAAATTTAGTGGATCTAGTGAACCCTCTACCTATTCTATGACCATTTTTTCCATCTCCTTGTCTAACACCAAAATTTTGCTGACCTCCACACAAAGTTCTGACAGCTCCACTGCCACCTCTTCCTTGCTCCCCAAACTCCATTGTTCCTCTGCCCATGCAGTCCCCACTGTATCAACAAGCCTCTCCAGCAGCCGGTTCTTGCATTTGGCCTTTCATAGTACATTCTGGCCCACCTCCCTTATTGATGCCCCCATCAGGTGACCGCCCTCAACCACTTGTGGAAGACCCTTCTCTGTCTCCTCAGAGTCTGCTCTGCTATCGGGTACCCCTTCTTCTTCCCCCTTCTGCCTCCGCTTTCTCTCTGACTTCTTCTGGCCAGGGTGTACGCACCTTACCTTTGCCTCTATATAGACAAGACATGATGTCAACTTGCCCGGGCCCACCTGGCACTCCAGCTCCCAGTTGTCGCACCTCAGGCACCCTGGTCCCTCCTCCACTCTCCTCTTGCCATTACCGCTGCTGGATCCCACCTTCTGGGCTTGGCGAAGTTCCTTTACCTAAGCCATGTTAGAGTGCTAGGTCCTGACCCCACTTCCACTACTCACCCATTTCCGAACCACCGCCACTGCTTTCTGAGCCTCCTCCACTTTCTTCTGAGTCTCCTTCTCTCTCCTCACTTTTTCTTGCTGCTTCTGCTCAGTGTACTTCATATCACCAAGCTCTTCTTCATCTTCAATGTGCTCCTTCAGGCGCTCATCTGATCAGGTGTGAATGTCAGTGAATAAAGACATGATGAGGAATACCAGCATGGAGATCTCTGAGGTGGTATTTGCTTTTATGGTTTTCTGGCCAGTTAAACCCCAGTGTTCACTTACTTATTCATCAAGAGCATATGCTTCACAGCCTTCAGGAGTTCAGGCCTTAAGAGGGGAATACTATCACATCTCATGCCAATGGGTCAACTTCACTTTGTTCCGATACAACTCCAGGTGTTCTTACACTTTAAGCTGTGTGTTTTCTAGTTCCCCTTACCTCTGTTGTCTCCTACCTCATGATTGACTACAACTTTACCTATACTAACTCCATACCATTCTGATACAACTCTGTTGTTCCTTCAACCTTGCTTGCTGTTCCTGTTTCTTTGTGCCATGTTTCTCCCTGTTGTCACTTAGTTTCAGTTTGACATTATTTGACATTGTCTCCTCTGACATCTCCATTCATATCCAGGATGAATTGGCACCTGCTTCGCTTATGAGACAACTCCTTTCATATCTCTGTTCCCTCCTTAGATAATCTGTCTCCCTAAGGTATATAAGCACTGGAGTTCAGTATCTTGGACTTCAGTTGGAATATCAACCATAATACAATGCTACAATTTCCCCAGACCCCTTCAGCCTCACAACTTGACATTGTACCCTACCCTGAAGTCCTTCAACTTATTTCATGACTTAACATCGTGCCTCTTATTGGGAAAAGCCCTCCAGCCAATCCCAACCCTCCATGTTTCTGACCCCTCTGCAAATCGGGGCATTTGGTATTGGCATAAGGGCACACCACATAAGGTAAAGCCAAGTCCCGTCTGCTCTGGAGTTATCCGGAGTACCCCCAGATATATTGAAATGTTTATAACAGTAATTTACAGTTCCTTCACCTATGATTTATTTTTGAGTCTAGGATTTCAGAGATCTCAAACTCTAGTTCACCATCAATTTTAACTAGTGGTGGGAGTATGTCATATTCCAGACCTTTAACCCAAATTCCAACCCCATTCTGACCTGGCTTACAATTGGTTTTTACATCTAGTAAGCCACTCCAGCCCTCTAACTCCCCTCCAGGCAACTCTGGTCCTCCATCACCATTCCAGTCATCCCCAGCTATGCATATATGCTTCCCATCCCTTAGCATTATATGCTCCTCTGGGCTTCCACTCCCACTCTGCCCCATTCCACTTCCAGTCTATCTCTGCTCCAGTTAAGTACTATCCTAGTTCCTCTTCATCATCTTCAGACTGTCCCAATATAACTCTGTTACTATTTCTGTTCCATTTCTGTTCCTTGCTTTCCCCTGTTTCATCCTGTCACCCTTTAGTTTCAGTCTGATAAGATTGAACATTGTCTCCCTGACATCTTTATTTATTTCCTAGATATCTAGACATCTGCTTTGCTTCTGAGTTTGCACCTGTTTCATTTTGTTACACTTTTAGATAGTTCTACCTCTCTGAGGTATAAGTACTGTAGTTCTGTATCTTGTACCTTAGTACAAATATTCACAAAAACACCAGAAAACCCTCTTGTTGTTGTCCTTACTCTGCTTAAGCCCTTGAGCTCACTTTGACCCTCTGAATTATTCCGGAGTATCTCCAAGGCTACACAATATCCTAGAAGGAGTTATAAAGCCTTACCCCCATAACTAGGCTTGACTCTCCTTGTCCTGCCTGTCTCTTCTGTTGAGTATAGAGACAGCCTTATTACCCACCCTGACATCTATGTAAATTGGGACAACAGAGAAGTGCAAGGGCACACCACATAAGGTAAAGCTGAGTCCCATTCAACCATTAAAATCCTTTCTAGATTCCCCTGGAGTTCTGACCTTCCTTCAGCATCAAGAGTTTCATTTAAAAAGGAACTGGTTAAAAAATATACTTATCTTGGTATAGGTTTTAAAGGTCTTTTTTTTAGTGGAATGGAAAGTTTTAACAGAGTGGTTGCATGTGATCTGGGATCACATTGGGGACAGAGGATTTAAGTTGAAAAACATAAAAGACTGGGTGAACAGACTTCATATTGTTACACTAGGCCTGGATAGGAACAGGTGTAGACCTTGCTGTAGGCAAAGAGGATGAAGTGAACCCAAGGTGAGCTTTAAGACAAGTAAAAGGCAACAAACAAAGTGTTGTACCTTAGAAGTACCAGCTACACTCCCAGGGGTGTGCCGAGATCAGATGCTGATAATCCTCTGGATGAGTGCCAGGACACAAGCAATGGATTCCCAGTATGTAGGTACAAGGAGCAGTAAAGATGCAAGAACTGTGAGGTGATTGCAAGATAGAAGTAGCATAAGGAAAGAGGAGACAGGAAGTATACTACTTTATAGTACAACTTAATAGAGTTGAAATGGAGATAGAGTGAGTAATTATGCTGACAAATGATGAGTAAGGTAGCTGTGTAGAAATGGATGGAAAGAGATGGAATGATTATGCATCAGCTGATTAGAGATAGAAGGTCCAGGCAAAGGGCATAACAAGAAAGCAGTCTAGGCTAGGCTAGAATGTGAGAAGAGCAGAATCATTGATGACAAATGAACACATGAGTACCTAAGGTGCAAGAAGAGCAGAAGCTAAGATAGGAGAAAGAAGAAAAGGAGAAAGAAAAGAGAAAATGTAACATTACCCCTCTGCTAGGGGTGAAAGACTTGTGACACCTCAAAAGGCATTATAGGAGGGTCCGGGGGAGCCAGTGATGTTGGCCCAGCCAACCTCGTTGATGACATCATCATGGAAGTCATCATCAGTATAATATGAAGGCAGAGGGGGTGATAGAGCTGCAGAAGGGTGGTAGTAGGAGCTCTGAGAGTGGCGGGATCTGCAGAAATGGCAAGAGGAGTGGAAGAAACCATGAGAGGAGGTGTGGGAGGAACTGCATGAGGAAGAAAAGAAGGAGGAGACAAGTGGGTCAATGACATGGTGCTGAGCTGGGCAATAAGCCTGAGTATGTCCTGGGTACCAATGGAGGCAGTAGGGACATTGATAGGAGGGGCAGTTGACACAGATGTGACCCAGGTAGCAGCAGTGAAAGCACACTTTATGAAAGCGAGGATAGGAGGGAGGAAGGTGGCCATCACCATAAAGGCCAGTCCACCAGGCTTCAGCATGTTCGAGTGCAGCAAGCTTGTTATTGTCAAAAGGAGAGAAAGAGGCAGAGGGCATGGAAGGGATATACCCTCTGGCAGCAGCTAGCTCATGCATATAGCAGTCGAGGTCAGTAAGGAACTCACCCATGTGCATCTGATAGGTGAGGATCTCAATGTTGGAGAGAAGCTCACGGTAGATGGAAGTGATAAAAGCTTGGGTAAGAGAGACATGAGTATGAGGGATGCGGGCAAGGGCAGAGGCTAAGAGAGGAAGATGGAGGAGCTGCATATATATCTGGTAGATTAGCCAGAGCAGTGAGAACATGTCGAGATGTGAGCTGATGGGAACAGCAAGGTGGGAGTCCATGATAAATGTCATGATCTGATGAGAATAATCAGGGGATGGGGTGCCCTAATGGAGGGCATGGGTGGAGAGTGGCAGGTCAACACTGAGAATACCAGCAGACTGAGTATCAATGGCAGGAAGTGGGACTGGGATGGGCGCAATGATGGCTAGGCCAATAGTAATAGCAGGGGGCAAAGCTATGAAATCCTTAGAAGGGAGTTCTGAAGTAAGAGTGGAGAGAGGAGAAGAAAAAGTGTCAGTAAGTGAGGATAGAGAAGATATGAGTGATGGCTCATTAGGAACTTCCATAGTGGGAAGTTGGGACATGGACAGAGGTGGCATGTCAAGGGGGGTGTTGCATGAGCGGAAACCTTGATTGACAGTGAAAGTCATTGTTTATTTTGAATGGTGGTTGGGTTTCTTGGTGAGGTAAGGAGGGAGAGGAGCAGATGAGGGGAAGTGGTGAGGGTGGAGGAGTTTATACTCATCCAAAGTGGACTTGGAACATTTCAAGTTCCGTTCTGGTTCCCAGGAGTCATCTTCAGCTGAGTATCCTTTTCATCAGATCAGGAATTGATGGTTACCCAGGGGACCTCGATGTTTTAATATCCACTCCAATTCATATTCCTTCTCACCTTCTATAAGGTCTGGGGGTGGAGCAGGGAAGTTCTTTCCATGAATGTTGTTTTTGCAATAGGGCAATAACAATGACACATGGAAAACTGGGTGGATCTTCCATGTGGATGGAAGGTGGAGGTGATAGGTGATGGGGGAAAGGACCTCTGTGATGGTAAAGGATCCTTCCCATTTGGGAGAGAGTTTTGGATGAATGATAGCCCATTTCAAATTGTGGGCTTCTAACCACACCTTATCTCCTTTGGCAAATGGGGAGAAGGTGGAACAGATGCATGATGCCATGGTCTGGTGGGCTAGATCATGGGCAGCAAGTGCTTCATCGTGAGCAGCAAGAAGTGCCTTGGTGCAGTCAGCAACAGCAGGCATCAGTGATTCATCGATAATAGAAGGAAGGGCACGGAGTTCATATCCTATTATGAGATAGAACAGGGATTGCCCTGTGATGGAGTGGGGGTGGTGATTGTGAACAAATTTGGCATGGGTAATGAAGTCAGCCCATCCAATGGGATTGGAACTGCAGTAAATGCGAATGTATGTCTCAATTTCCTGATTAACTCATTCAGTTTCACCATTGGATTGAGGATAATATGCAGTGGAAAGGGATAAATTGTACTCAAGGAGTTTTCCAAGCTCCTTAGCAAAGGCTGAGGCGAACTGAGGGCCTTGATCAGAGATGATCTTATTATAAAGACCATATCGGAGGTAGACTTTGTGGAAAAAGGGGTGGCAATACCCTTGGCAGTGACAGATTTCTTGGTGGGGCAGAGAATTACCCCCTTTGTAAGCCCATGGTCGACCATGACCAGCAAGGCATCAAAGTTGGAGGAAGGAGGGAGATCAATGATAAGATCACAAGAGATCTGTTGGAAGGGGTGAGTGGCAGTGGAGCGGATGGGAGAAAAAGCGGGGTGAGAGGGATGAGTGTTTGCCTTGTTTTGTTGGCAAACAGGGCAACCAGCAATGTAGTTGCGGATGAAAGAGGCAAGACTGGGCCACCAAAACTCAGCAGAGACAAGTTGGCAGGTTTTAAGATAACCAGGGTGGCTGGCAGAGGGGTGGTCATGATATTATTGGAGAATGGCATGACAGAGATTAATGGAGGAAGGGATAAAGACCTGGTTGCAGTAAGTAAGTAAACCGTCAATTTCCTTCCAATCGGAGGTGCAAGAGCACAGAAATTTCTCATCTGCAGAAGCATCCTGTTTCTGCAGGATAGAGAGTCGAAGGGGATCACCTTGTTGATGCTCCTTAATATGGGCAGAAAGGTTAGCATCAATGAGGTGGACAAAGAATTCGGGCAGAAGGAGAGTAACTTCCTAATTATCCTGAGAAGTGTCAGGACAAAGATCAGGATGGCAGGAGAGGGCATCTGGCCCAGCAAGGGAGGTACCGGCAATGTGGGAGAGTTGCAGGTCAAAGTCAGCAATATCAAGAAGCCAGCAAAGCTTGTCATCAGTTAAGCTTCTGAGGGGATTTGAAATAAGTTAGGTTTTTATGGTTAGTAAAAACCTAAATGGGAGTAGAGGAGCCAAGGAGGTATTGCCTCCAGGCTTTGAGAGCACGGATGACTGCGAGAAGTTCATGATCATAGATATTGTAATTCCACTCAGCAGCAGAGAACGTCTGGGAGAGATAGGAACAGGGATGCCAGTCCCCGTTCTCATTGGTTTGAAGGAGAATACCACCAGATGCATAGGCAGAAGCATCAGTGGCAATAGCAAATGGGTGGGTGAGATCTGGCATTTGCAAGACTGGCTGGGAGAGAAAGATAGCCTTGAGAGAATTGAAAGCTTTCTGAGCAGCAGGGGACCAAGACCAAGCCATAGATTTCTTGGTGAGGTCAAGGAGAGGATGGGCAATAGTGGAGTAGTTGGGGATGAATCACCTGTAAAAGTTAGCAAAGCCAAGGAAAGAATGAATGTCCTTGACTTTTAAAGGAGTGGGCCATTGGGAAATGCCAGCGAGCTTAATGGAGTCCATGGCAAGCTTGCCAGGATAAACAATCATTCCAAGGTATTCGACTTGGGGAACAGCAAAGGTGCATTTCTCCAGTTTGAGGTGAAGATCAAGTTCTGTCATCCATTGGAGGACATGGGCAGTGCATTCCTAATGAATGTTAGCATCAGGGAAAGAGATAAGGAGGTTGTCCATGTAAATGACGAGCCATCCCTCAGTGATCATATTCCAGAACAAATTATTCATAAAACACTGGAAAGTAGCAGGTGAGTTGTTTAGACTAAAGAACATCACCATGGGTTCAAAAAGCCCCTTATGGGTAATGAAGGTGGCTTTCCATTGGTGTCTGTCTCGGATATGGACATTGTTATAGCCCCAGTAGACGTCAAACTTAGTGAAAAGCTGAGCATCGCAGAGCTTGTCGATGAGGTCGGAGATAAGAGGAAAAGGATAGGCATCATGAACAGTGTGCTCATTAGGATACCTATAATCTTGACAAGGGCGGAGTTTACCATCCTTTTTCTTGACAAAGAAGAAGGACGATGCTTGGGAGGATTTGGATGAACAAATCTTCCTGGCTTGAAGGTTCTCTTCAAGGAATGCTTCCATGGCCTGTTACTCAGGGGAGGATAAGGGGTAAACCTTACTGATCTTTGGAACAAATGTGTCCTTCAGATTGATCTCATGATCATATGGGTAAGAGGGCAGAAGGTGGTTGAGGGTTTTCAAAGTGTCAGAGAATACCAACACAAACTAAGAGTATTCAGGGGGAAGAGTCATCTTGAGTTTGGCCTTTTCGGCCTCAATAGCAAGCTTGGTAGATGTGGTGAGTCAAGCAACAGTGATCTCTGGGAGATAAGAGGAGCAGTGATCTAAGATCCTGCTAGAGTGGTGGTCATAGAGTAATTCATTAATAGATTGCTCTGGGGTGATGTAGTCCAAGTAGCGGACCAAGAGTTCATCATAAGGGATAATGATATCTTCAAGGAGTCCATCAAACCATGGTTTATGGACAGAATTGATGCAATAGGTAGCATCATTGGAGGGGAGGTCTGGAATGGTGAGCATGTTTGCCATCCAGTTGATAGTGAGGTTCATGGTCTGAAGCCATGGGTGTCCAAGAATGATGTTCTCCTTCCTGCATGCGATGACATAGCAGGAAACTGGGAGAATGGACTGTTCAAAACAAAGGAGTAGGTTACAAGTTTGGGTGATCTTGCCTTTCTTGTTTTCAAAATGGTCAACATTCCGAATGATGATTGGTTTGTCAAGTTTCTTAGTGGGAAACTGGTTCTTCTTCATGAAGTCCCTGTTGATGCAGTTGATTTGTGCTCCACTGTCGACAAGAGCATGAGTAGCTATGACTTTCTTGGCACAAGTAGAGGGGGAAACTTGAATCGCAATCTTCATAGATTTCTTGGAAGCGGATACAAGTACAGGTGCACAAGAGAAGGAGGGAGTATCTTGCGTAGGGGAGGTACTCCATTTTAAAAACCCTGCCTTTCCATCTTCTTCTTCTGTTCTTTCTTTACCACTATTCTTGCCACCCCATCATCTGATTCATCATCACTAACCTTCTCGATCTTCATTGTCAGTTCTTCAGCAGAAACCATCTTGACGCGAGGGGTTTCCTTGGTGGTGGCAGGGGAAGAAGAGGAAGCGGGGAAATTCGGGCAGGCTGTGTTTATGTGTCCAGGTTTCCGACATCTGAAACAGAGTTTATTCTTGATGCAGAAGGCTCTACCTGCTTCGGTCAGGCGTCCCTTCTTTATGGCATCAATGTCCATTGCATTCGGATCTTTCTCTGGTTTGGATGAGGTAGAGGGAGGCATGGGAGTCCAGGCAAACACACAAGGATTCTTTTGTCATTGTTCTATAGAGCAGGCACACTCCATAGTTTCTTGAAAGTGAGCAGCCTTAGTATACCACTTGGCGATAGTAGAGGGAATCGTATCCAGGTTGTGGATATGACATGAGAGATAGGATGCAAGTTCTGTTTCGAAATATCTGATTAGGACATTGTCGTCAGTGATTTTAGTGGTGATGACATGGTTCTGGAACTCAGTGGTATATTCAGCAAGGGAAGGTGTCCATTCGCCTTTCTTTCCCTGCTTCATCTGGGTGTTTGCCAATCAATGAATCATGGAGGTGAAATGGGAAAACTTTCCCATGGTGACAGTCATTTTGGAGATACACTTCTTCCAGTATGTTGCAGCTCACAACAGTGCTGGCCCTTTAATCATAAATGAAAGGGCAAATGCAATCTTCTTCTTGTTGGAGTTGTAGACTGTGCTGTTAACAAAGAGGTAGAACTGGACTGTGTCCAGCCAGTTCTCGGCCTTGGATTGATCACCATCAAAGTGCTCAGGGGCACCGAGACAAAGTTCCATAGGCTTGATGGTGGAGGTGAAGGAGCCAGACATAGCAATGGATGGAGAGGGGTGAGGTTAAGGAAGGGTAAATGTGGGTCAGTGTTGGACTGGAGTGGAAGATGGTGGTGTCTGGGCTCAGGGAATCTGCAAGGAAGAAGAGGGTTTGTAAGCAAGGTCATGGTCTTCTCATACTTCTTCTTAAGAGGGGACAAGAATATCCATGAGCACATCTTCTGGTGTGGAAGAGTGATCTGGAGGAGAGGGGTTCTTGGGTTCTGAAGTGGATTTGAGAGGGTCTTGAGGTGGAGGTGCAAGGTTCACCCCAGAGAGAGTTGAACAGCGAGGGTTATTTGGGCGGAATGGTGGAAGTGGACTAGAGTAATGCTAGCCACAAGTAGAATACACTACTTCTTTTGTTATAATAGGCCTGGGTAGGGACAGGTGTAGACCTTGCTATAGGCAAAGAGGATGAAGTGAACCCAAGGTGAGCTTCAAGACAAGTGGAAGGCGACAAACAAAGTGTTGTGCCTTAGAAGTACCAGCTACACTCCCAGGGATGTGCCAAGATCAGATGCTGATAATCCTCTGGATGAGTGCCAGGACACAAGCAATGGATTCCCAGTATGTAGGTACAAGGAGCAGTGAAGATGCAAGGACTGTGAGGTGATTGCAAGATAGAAGTAGTGTGAGGAAAGAGGAGATAGGAAGTACACTACTTTATAGTACAACTTAATAGAGTTGAAATGGAGATAGAGTGAGTAATCATGCTGACAAATGATGAGTAAGGTACCCATGTAGAAATGGATGGAAAGAGATGAAATGATTATGAGTCAGCTGATTAGAGATAGAAGGCCCAGGCAAAGGGCATAACAAGAGAGTGGTCTAGGCTAGGTTAGAACACGAGAAGAGCAGAATCTATTGATGACAAATGAACACACGAGCACCTAAGGTGTGAGAAAAGCAAAAGCTAAGATAGGAGAAAGAAAAAAAGGAGAAAGAAAAGAGAAAATGTAACACATATTCTCTGGGAGACTGAGTGTAAAGGACAGCATGTCTGCCTAAGTGATAATGGAATAAGGACCTAAGTTCTTTTAGACAAGTTTCTTGTACAGTTGTGTAGTCCTGAAGTACTTAGCCTTAATAAATATCTGATCACCTACTTTAAAGTCCAGTACTAGAGATCCTTGGGTATCTGCAGATCCTTGATATCTGACTTGGGTAGCAGCTATTTCTTCACAAAGGAAGGTGTGGAGAAAGTCAAGGTCAATGGCATATTTTTGAGCTCAGGTAGAGGTAAGATCATGTTCCAGGTGCATGGAGATGTTTAGATGGTAGCCCTTGTTAGTGAAGAAAGAGAACACCTGTGGTAGCATTAGAGGCATTGTTATAAGCAAATAAGCAAACTTTGCAAGGGGCAGGAGTTTGAACCAGTTGTCCTGCTGATAGTTGCAATAAATGCATAGATACTGCTCCAGAGTTTGGTTCATTTGCTAAATTTGACTATTACCCTCTGAATAATACCTGGAGATGAAGTGAAGATGGATTTTGAGGGCTTGATCCAGGGAATGAAAGAAATGGGAAACAAACTCAGAACCTTGATCAAAGGTGATGTGGAAGGGAACTTTGTGTTTGGAGAACACATGGAGTAAAAAGAGTTTAGCAAGCTCTGGGGAGGTTATCTTGTCATCTGTAGAGATGAAGACACACTGCTTCAATAGATGATCTACAACAATGAGGATGATAGAGTGACTAGAAAAAGCCAGGAGCTGTTCAATAAAATCCATAGAAATGGAATTCCACAGCTTTTCTGGAATAAAGAGCTACTTGAGGAAATCATAGAGTTTGTGACAGGGTACCTTGGCACAGGCACAAGCTGTACATGAAGAAATGTATTCTTTAACAAATGCTTGAATACCTGGCCAGGTATACTCTTGGTAAATGAGCTCCAGTGTCCAATTCTGACTGAAGTGTCCAAATAAGGGGTGGTTGTGCTTGTAGCAGAGGACCTGGAGGCAGAGGTTGGAGGCATCAGGGACATAGATGCAGTTGTCCAGATGCAAGAAACCTTCTGGGTCTCTAGACCAATGAGAGTCAGACAAGAGAGTACCAGAAAAGTGGGTAGAGGCAGTGGAATTAGAAGGGAGTGCCAAGAGGATGTCATAATAAAGGGTTTTGATGTCAAAGAGAGATGCAGACCAGAATACTGGAGACACTAGGGAGAAAGCCCAGAGAGACATAGTGAGTTGCTTCTGTATGAACATGGGCTGGAAGTTATGCAGATTGATGAGAGCATAGTCACTATTCTCCTCTCTGGAATAGATATCCCATCATCTAGTTAAAGTGTTAGGTTTAGCATCTAAATGACCAGGGTGAAAACAAATGATCAGATTAAACTAAGAGAGAAACTCCGACCACTAGGCTTGCCAGTGTGTCAGAAGCTTACATAGTTGAGTTCTGGTACAGTAAGCATATGTGAATAGAAAGCAACAGGACAAACCTTATCATCTGGGCACTGGAGTAAGAGAATTCTGGCAATTGTGTAGTCTGAGACATTAGCAAGCTGAGACATTAGCAAGTCAGGGAAACAACAATGTCAGAGTAGCCTCAGATGAAGTAGTGGTAGAAATTAGCGAAACCAAGAAAAAACTGAATATCTCAAACTTTGTGAGACTTGGGCCAATCCAGAATGGATTGAACTTTTTCAGAGGACATAGTGAGCCCTGAAGGGGAGAGTTGGTACCCAAGATACTCAGTGGAATCAGTATGGAATTTGTATTTCTTGAATTTGGTAAAGAGGCTGTGTTTCCAGAGGCAGTGGAGGACTTTGTTATGCTAGGCCTGGGTAGGGACAGGCATAGACCTTGCTGTGAATGAAGTGGAAGAAGCAAACCAAAGGTAAGCTTCAAGATAAGTGGAAGGTGACAAACAAAGTGTTATGCCTAAGTGGTACCAGCTATACTCCCAGGGGTGTGCCAAGATCAGACACAGATGATCCTCTGGTTAAGTGCCAGAACACAAGCAATGAATTCCAAGTATGTAGGTATAAGAACTAAGGAAAAGGAGACAGGAAGTACACTACTTTATAGTACAGCTAACAAGGTTTAAGCAGAGATATACAGAGTAATTGTGCTAATGAATAATGAGTAATGTATCCATGTGGAAACAGATGGAAAGCAATGGAATAATTATAAGTCAGCTGATTAAGAGATAAAAGGCCTGGGCAAAGGAGCATAACAAGAGAGCAGTCTAGGCTAGGCTAGAGCATGAGAAGAGCAGAACTTAAGTGTGCAGTGAACAAGAAAGCACCTGAGGTGCATGAAGAGCAGAAGCTAGGATGAAAGAAAAGAGGAGAAAGAAGAGAAAAAGAAAGAATTATAACATTACCCCTCTGCTAGGGGTGGAAGACTCATGACACCTCAAAAGGCATCATAGGAAGGCCCAGGGGAGCCAGTGATGTTGGCCCAGCCAACCTTGTCAATGATGTCATCATAAAAGTCATTATCAGTGTGATAAGAAGATGAAGGGGGTAACAGAGCTGCAGGAGGGCAGTGGTAGAAACCCTGGGATCTGTGGGAGCCACAGGAGTGGTAAGAGGAGCAGAATGAACCATGAAAGGAGGTGTGGGAGGAGCCACAGGAGGAGAAAGAGGAGGAGGAGGAGATGAGTGGGTCAATGATATGGCATTGAGCTGGGCAATGAGCCTGAGTATGTCCAGGGTGCCAGCAGAGACAGTAGGGGCATTGGTAGAATGTGCAGTTGATGCAGATGTGGCCCAGTAAAAGCAGGCCTCACAAAAGCAAGGGTGGGAAGAAGAGAGGTAACTATTGCTGTGAAGACCAGTCCACCAGGCTTCAGCATGTTTGAGAGCAGTGAGTTCATCATTATCAAGAGGGAAGGAGGATGCAAAAGGAATGGTAGGAGTGTATCCCCAAGCAGTAGCCAGCTCACACATGTAGCAGTCAAGGTCAGTGAGGAACTTGCCCATTTCAAGCTGATAGGCAAGAGCTTTGATGTTGGAGAGAAGTTTGCAGTGAATGGACATAATAAGGGCTTGGGCAAGGGAGACCTGAGCATGAGGAATGTGGGTGAGGGCTAAGGAGAGGAGAGAAAGATGGAGGAGCTGCATGTAGATCTGGTAAAGAAGCCAGAGCAGAGAGAACATATCAAGGTGCAAGCCAATTGGAACAGCAAGGTAAGAGTCCATGATAAAAGTCATGACACAGTGGATGTAATCAGGGGATGAAGCACCATGATGAAGAGTGTGGGCTGAGAGAGGGAGGTCAATGCTAAGAATACCAGTGGATGTGGTGTCAATGGCAGAAGGAGGGACAGGGATAGGAGCAATGACAGCAGGGGGAGAAGCTATGAAGTCTTCTAAAGGAAGCTTGGACACAAGCACAGAAAGAGGAGAGGAGAAAGTGTTAGTAAGGGAAGAGGAAGAAGAAATGAGCAAGGACTCAATAGGAACTTCCGCAGTGGGAAGTTATGATGATGACATTGGTGGGGTATCAAGGGAGGTGTTGCAAGAGTGAAAGCCTTGGTCAATAGTGAAGGCCATGACTATTTGCAATAGGTGGTTTTCTTGGTAAGGTGAGAAAGAGGAGTGGATGAGAGGAAGTGGTGAGGGTGGAGGAGTTTATACTCATCCAAAGCAGACTTGGAACATTTCAAGTTCTGTTCTGGTTTCTAGGAGTCATCTTCTGTCAAGTACCCTCTCCATTGGATCAGGAATTGATGGTTACCCAGGGAACCTCAATGTTTTAATATTCACTCTAATTCATATTCCTCCTTGCCTTCTATAAGGTCCAGAGGTGGAGTGGCGAAATTCTTTCCATAAATGTCATTTTTGCAATAGGGTAATAACAGCAACACATGGAACACAGGGTAGATCTTCCATGTGGATGAAAGACAAAGGTGATAGGTGATTGGGGAGAGGACTTTCATGATAGTGAAGGGTCCTTCCCATTTAGAAGAGAGTTTTGGATGAACTATAGCCTGTTTCAAATTACAGGCTTCTAACCACACTTTATCTCTCTTGGCAAATAGGAAAAAGGTGGAACAGATACAGGATTCCATGGTTTGGTGGGCTAAGTCATGTGTGGCAAGTGCTTTGTTGTGAGCAGTAAGGAGTACCTTAGTGTGGTCAGCAACAGCAGGCATCAGTGATTCATTAATTATGGAGGGAAGAGCATGGGGTTCATATTCCATTATAAGATAGAATGGTGATTGCCCTGTGATGGAGTGAGGGTGGTGGTTGTGGACAAATTCAGCATGGATAATAGAATCAGCCCATCTGGTGGGGTTAGAGCCACAGTAGATGCAGATATACATCTCAATCTCCTGGTTAACTTGTTCAGTTTCACTGTCAGATTGAGGATAGTATGCAGTAGAGAGGAAGAGGTTATACTCAAGGAGTTTCCCAAGCTCCTTAACAAAGGTGAAGGCAAACTGAGAGCCCCAATCAGAGATAATCTTGTCATAGAGACCATAACAGAGGTAGACTTTGTGGAAGAAGAGGGTGGCAATGCCCTTAGCAGTCATGGATTTCTTAGTGGGGCAGAGAATTACCCCCTTTGTAAGCCCATGGTTGACCATGACTAGCAAGGCATCAAAGTCAGAAGACAAAGGAAGATCAGTGATCAGATCACAAGAGATCTGTTGGAAGGGGCAAGTGGTGGAGGAGTGAATAGGGGAGAGAACAGGCATAGAGGGGTAAGTGTTCACTTTATTCTGCTGGCAAACAGGACAGCCAGCAACATAGTTTCAGATAAAAGCAGTGAGGCCAGGCCACCAAAACTTGGCAGAGACAAGTTGTCAGATTTTCAAGTAACCAGAGTGGCCAGTGAAGGGGTGGTCATGGCACTGTTAAAGAACAGCACAACAGAGGTCAATGAAGGAAGGGATAAAGACATGGTTGCAGTAGGTGAGCAAGCCATTAATTTCCTTTCAATCAGAGATGCAGGAGCAGAGGAACTTTTCATCAGTGGAAGTATCCTGCTTTTGCAGGATAAAGAGATAAAGGGGGTCCCCCTGTTGATGTTCCTTAATATGGGCAGAAAGATTAGCATCAATAAGGTTAATGAAAAGTTCAGGGAGGAGAAGAGTAACTTCCTGATTGTCCTGGGAAGTGTCAGGACAAATAAAATAGGTCAGGTTTTTATGGTCAGTAAAAACCTGTATGGGGGTAGAGAAGCTGAGAAGATACTGCCTCCAGGCTTTGAGAGTGTGAATGACCACAAGGAGTTCACAGTCATAGATATCATAGTTCTGCTTGGCAGCAGAGAAAGTCTGGAAGAGATAAGAACAGGGATGCCAGTCTCTATTTTCATCAGCTTGGAGAAAAATGCCACCAGATACATAAGTAGAAGTATTGGTGGTGATGGCGAAAGGACAAGAGAGATCTGGCATCTGCAATACTGGTTGTGACAGGAAGATAGCCTTGAGGGAATTGAAGGCTTTGGATGGGCAATAATGGAGTAGTTGGGAATAAATTACCTGTAGAAGTTAGTAAAGCCAAGGAAGGAACAGATGTCCTTGACTTTAGAAGGAATGGGCCACTGGGAAATACCAGCAAGCTTAACAGGGTGCATAGTGGGCTCACCAGGATGAATGATCATCCCA
>JBBPKN010000640.1:0-32547 GCA_038089275.1 Pulveroboletus cf. rosaemariae
CAAGAAAGATGGTGGGAAAAGAATGGTAATCAATTACAGGTATCTGAATGAGTATACCATTAAAAATAATTATTCTTTACCCTTGATATTGACACTGATTGATAGGTTAAACAGAGCTAATATGTTTACCACCTTAGATTTGCAATGGGGATACAATAAAATTTGCATGAAGGAAGGTGATGAATGAAATGGGGCATTTACAATGCCAATAGGGGCTTTTGAGCCTCTGGTAATGTATTTTGGGATGTGTAACTCCCTGAGTACCTTCCAGGCAATGGTTAACAATATTTTCCACAATATATGGGAACATGTGGTAATCTATATTGATGATATCATGATTTTCACAAAGAACAAGAATCACAATAAGCATTTGGAAATTGTTGCAGAAGTATTAGGTTGTCTTCATAATCACAATCTTTTCCTCAAGCCATCAAAGTGTCATTTCACTCAAGAACAAGTTAATTACTTGGGCATGGTTGTATCTAAAAAGGGGGTACAGATGCAGCTTAACAAGACAAGTGCAGTCTGAAATTGGCCAATACAAAGAACAGTTAAATAAGTTCAGGCTTTTCTAGGATTAGCAAACTATTATTGAAGATTCATACCAAACTTTGCTAATATTGCAAGGCCCCTCAATTCCCTCACAAGAAAAGATGTCAAATTTGAATGGACATTGGCATGCATGGCAGCCTTTGTTTGTTTAAAAGAAATCCTTACCTCCAAACCCCTCTTGTGTTATCCTGATTCCTCTAAGCCTGTATGACTCAAAACAGATGCCTCAGATGTCACAATTAGGGTAGTTCTTTCCTATCAACAAGAAGATGGTCTCTGGCAACCTGCAGCATACATCTCTCATTCCTTGGACATTGCAGAATTGAATTACTCTATTTATGATGAGGAACTTCTGGCAGTCATTTGCACTCTTCACAACTGGTGACACTATTTAATTGGGCAAGACTCCTTTGAGATCTGGACAGATCACAAAAATCTGGAGAATTGGAAAAAACCACAGGATCTGTCACCATGGCAAGCTAGATGGCAAGCCACCTTAGCAGAATTCAATTTTAAACTATGTTATAAACCAGGTCCTACTAATGAAAGAGCAGATGCTTTATCCAGAAGACAAGATCACTTCAAAAATAAACCAGAACTGAACAAACAAATTATTATGCTTTCTTCTCATATATTTCAATGTGTTATTTCTCTTTCTTCTTCATTCTTTTCTCATGTACAACAGGCATCAGTGGACTTACATCTTCCATCCAACTGGTGATATAGTTTAGAAAACAAATATTTATTCCAGAAAAATTATGAATAGAAGCTCTTAATCTTTTCCATTCTTCTCCATTAGGCAGTCATGCAGGGCAAAACTGTACTAAACAACTTTTATCCAGATATTATTATTGACCAGGTCTTAATAAAGATGTCGCATCTTTTATTTCACACTGTTCTACATGTGCAACATCCAAGGGATCTGAAGCCACTATTCCAATTTGCCCTCTTCCTACAGCTTCCTCTCCATGAAAAGATATATCTGTTGATTTTATTACTGGACTTCCAACATCAAAAGGGTTTGATGCTATCATGGTGGTAGTTGATCAGTTTTCAAAAGAAGTGGTTTTTATTCCATGCTTTTCTTCTCTTTCTTCCCTTTATATTGCAGAATTATTTAGAGATCATGTCTGGTCTAGACATGGACTCCCTTCTTCTATTGTTTCAGATCACAGCCCTCAATTTGTCTCAGAGTTCATGAAATAGTTAAATGAGATCCTACAAATTAGGCAAAAGATCTCTATAGCATATCATCCCAGAACAGATGGACAAACAGAGCAGATCAATCAGGAACTAGAACATTATTTGCATAACTTTTTTGCAAAATGACAGGAAACCTGGGCAGATTGGCTAAAAATCACAGAATATCATCATAATAATTCATACTTCACCTCCACCCAAACATCTCCTTTTGAAATAATGAAGACTTATCATCCTTGTTTGGGTTTTGAAGCTCCCACTGCAGTTAATCCATCCTTTCATTTCCTTCAAGATATGTCAAAATCATTCAAGGAAGTAAAGGAAGCATTAGAGGAAACAAAGATACATATGAAGAAACAGAATACAAAAACCATACCTCAGTATCATAAAGGTAAACAAGTGTTGCTGTCTATCAAGAATCTTACACTTTCTTATCCTGCCAAGAAATTGTCCAAGAAGTGTATTGGTCCATTTACAATTGTAGAAGTTACTCCACATGCAGTTTATCTCAAGCTGTCTTCTACAATGTGCATTCATCCTACAGTCAATATTTCACACATTAAACCATATCTACCATCTCTTTGAGGACAAGACATTCTCACTCTGGATCCTATAATTATTACAGAAGAAGGCCATGAAGAATATGAGGTTGATCATATAGTTGACTCTTGTGTTAAAGGTGGAAAGTTGGAATATCTAGTTCACTGGACTGGTTATGGAGAAAATGATTGTACTTGGCAAACAAAAGACAATTTAACCAATTCTCCTGAACTTATTAAAGAATTCCACAAGCTCCATCTTTCTACATCTTATTATCTTTTCACCATGGTCCTTTCTTCTTTTCATGCTCTGTTCAAACCTTATAAAAATCATACCAACACTGTATCTTTAGCTGTGTCTCATCTGGAATCCAAGACCTAAAAAAGGGTAGTGTTATAGTTCACATTTTTTAATTTTCAATCATGTGATCTTATCTTATCTTTCCATGAGATTATCTAATCTTTTATCTTATCTAGTCACATGACTGGTCTAGACCCAGGGCATAGGGTTAGCCTCATGCCTTACACCTGCTCTTTATTTTCATTGTCCTTTTTTTAAGAAGCATTACTTCTTTTTAGCCATTGGCTATTCTCACGATTGCTTTTCTTCTTTTTGATGGTGCCTCAGGGTCTGTGGGAATTCTCCCATCAGAGTCTTGGTCTGTGCATTCTTCTGTACCATATAAATACTGTAGCCTTAGCATGTCTCAAGCCCTAGTCTTGAACATTTGTATTATCTGTGCAAGTGGCTTTACTAGGACTCCTTCTATATTAATCTACTAGCTTTTTTCTCACTGAAACCAACATCAATAAGCCCTTGATTAGGGTTAGCTCATCATTACAACACACTGACATTACCAGTCATAACAGTTAGCCTTAAAGTAAAATGCAACTAGAAATGTATTGATCTAAAACTAACACCTAGTCTTGGTGTGTGCTGACTGATCCTAATCCTGGATGATGCTTTTAAACTAGTGGCACCAAACTAGGCAAAGTAGAGAAAAGATAAGAGCCAAGAGAATCAAAAACAACAAAGATTCAAGTGCACAAGACTGGGAAAATCCAGCCTTGAGCTGACCTCCTTATATATTGCTACAGTATGTGCACAGACCATGTAAATGATGCTGGCCCTAAAGTATGGTATAGTAATCCATCCAATAGCATAAAAGGAGCAGAAACCTAGAAATACATGAGGCAAACATGAGAAGTGACATTATAGTCTAGATTGCTCTAGACTTGTGCCATGTGAAGGTGTGAAATGTGAAATGGTGAAAATGTGAAGATGTGAAAGGGTCACGTGATGTGACAATGTGAAGAGCTACAGTAGTAAGATGATAAGTCCAAAAAGAGTAAAATTGAAAAAGTGCATTATAACATAGAGGATCTGAGTCATAACACTATCTCACCCCTTCTAGATATGCTTTTAATCAACTCCTGACATACACTAGCTAGTATTTTGTTCCACTTTGCCTCAACTCTCTTTTAAAACTTCATTATGCCCTTAGAGGGAATTTTACAGTAACTCAAAAATTTGATCCAATGTTTAGCACTTTTTCAATGTTTATAGAATAATTCCACAACAAGAACAAATAAATCTAAAGTGTAAGTTAATGACTAATAGTAGTTGATTAGGGCTACATGAAAATACATGAATTATACAATTTTAATCTAAATTGATTGAGATATGGATAATTTAAAACAGAAACTCATTGAGTTAATTATTTTACTATGCAACAGAAATGCATAAACAGCCTAATGGAAATGCACATAGCCTGGGGAAATGCACACAGCCTATTAGGCAGTGTTTAATAGCCACAGGGTAGTGCATCCAGTGCTATATAACCACATCCAATGCCTCTATAACTCTATAATTTACTATGTATCCTATTTCCTCTTCTTAAAAGGAAAATATCCTTTCTTTGGCTTCTTATGGCTATTCCACTTACTCTATTGCCCAGAAAACTGATCTTGGCAAGTCTACTGTCATCAAAACTCTTTATAATATTCTTTTTAATTACCAAATGCCCTCTTCTAATTATTTCTCCAAGCTTTTCTCTATAGATCAATGTTCTATTTGCCCACAAATCAGAACTGGCAGGGCTGCCAATGCTGTCCAGGCTACCAACAATATCAACACCATCATTTCTTATCCAGTTACCTCTCAAACTATTAGGAATATTCTCAAGAAACATTTATTCAAGACTATAGTAAAGAAGAAAAAGCCCTTGCTTAGTGCAAGGCATAGGCAGAGGAGATCAGCCTTTGCTTTGAAGTACAGAGAGTGGACTGTGGAGAATTGGAAAAGGGTAGTTTGGTCAGATGAGACTAAAATCAACAGATTTGAGTCAGATAAAGAATAGTGGATATTATATACAGTCAATCTGCTAGCACAAGAGTCATGTAATCAAGCATGTGATTATGAGAATCCTATGCCCAACAAGGAATAATTCTAGATTATGGTCAAGTCAAATATCAGAGTTCCTTAGATTAAAAATGACTAGAATTAAATCTAGTATTCTAGTTGATGGTAATCTCCTAATTTATATATCTGATGAATCTGATCTTGATCGAGATGAGGGTTAGGTGCAATCATGGCAGAGATCCAGATGAGATCTCCTTGGTCTCAAGGCTGAGAGTATGGTTTAATCTCCACTTGCCCTAATTTAATTCTTTATCCTTAGACTTCTCTTTCATTTCATAACTCTTATTCACATGACCCATTTGATCATACCCTCTACCTTTACCCTATGCCCTTTTTTCTATTATAGTATTTAGCCTGGTTCACTGAATGGTCTGTGTGCTAACAAAATTAGTATAAGTAGCTAGTGTGATTCTTGTTAAAACTCTTTAGCCTTAATTACTTTGTTACCTTGTATATTGTTAGTCCTAGCTAGTGCCTACCAATATAGGCCTATTCTGGTGACTTGTGCAATGGCTCCTCAGAACTTGCTACCCTGAGTATTCTACTTTGCTCTCTATCTACTCAATTTAAATTCAACACCAGCAGCTACTCAAGGAAGGTTAGGATTAGAAGGCTCACCTCATAGTTGAGAACACAACAGTGGATCTGGAAAGAGGAGAAAGAGGGGTTGATTTAGAGAGAGGCACAAGGAACAGTCAAGCATAAAGGTAAAAATATCATAATATGGGAATATATGGGATAAAATGGAGTAGAATATCTTGCAGAGGTTGAGGAAAGGATGGTTGCTGATCAGTATATGTCCATTTTGGAGGACCATATGCTGCATAGCCTGGAGGAAAGTGGAATTCCTAAAGAGATGATTTTTTAGCAGGACAATGATTCAAAACATACTTTAAAAAAGATCCAGAAATGAATAAAAGACAACAACATCTCTTTTCTGGACTGACCTGCACAGTCTCCAGATATCAGTCCTATTAAACATCAATGAGTTTATCTCAAGAAGAAACTGGCCAAGTATAAAAAAACATCAAAAAGGGTCAGAGAAAATAAAAAAAGTGTAAAATAATATTCCATTAAAGGTATGTCAGAATTTGATTGAGAGTATGCCCAGAAGATTGGAAGCAGTGATCAAGGCCAAGGGAGGCCATACAAAGTACTAAAATACACAGTTTATGCATTTCTGTTACATAGCAAAATAATTGACTAAATGAGTCCCTGTTTTAAATTATCCATATCTCAATCAATTTTGATTGGAATTATATAATTCAGGTATTGTCATGTAGCCCTGATTAATTTGTTACAATTTTCCTCTTTTTCCTTTCTCTCTTTCCATCCACATCTTAGCTTCTGCTCTTCATGCACCTTGGATGCTTCCTTGTTCATTTTTTACTATAGATTCCACTCTTCTCACATTCCAGCCTAGCCTGGACCACTCTCTTGTTACACCCTTTGCCCAGGTATTCTATCTCTAATCAGCTGACTAATAATTGTTCCATCTCTTTCCATATGAATACATTACTTATTATCCATTAGCATGATTACCTTAGATATCTCCATATGAATCTTATTAACTGTACTATAAAGTAGCATACTTTCTGTCTCCTCTTTTCTTATGCTACTTCTACCTTGCAATTTACCTCACAGTTCTTGCATCTCCTTATCCTTGTACCTAGTACTTGGAATCCACTGTTCATAACCTGGCACTTTCCAGTATAGTTGTCTAAGTATCTGACTTCAGCATACTCCCAGGAGTATAGCTGGTACCACTAAGGCACAACACTTTGTTTGTCACCTACTCCTTTTTCTCAAGGCTTATCTTCAGTAGAGCCTTCCCCACTTATGACAGCAAGGTCTATAATAGTTCCTACCTGTTAAAACTTTCATCTCACTAAAAAGAGACTATTAAAACCTATACCAAGATGAGTATACTTTTAACCAGTTCCTTTTTTAAATGAAACCCTTGATGCTGAAGGTCAGAACTCTGGAGGGCTTCAGAGGGCTCCAGGGGAATCTAGGAAGGATTTCAATGGTTGAACAGAACTCAGCTCTATCTTATGTAATGCATCCTTGCATTTTCTGTTGTTCCAATTTACATAGATGTCGAAGGTGGGTAAGAAGACTGTCTCTATGCTCAACAGGAGGGATAGGCAGGACAAGGAGAGTCAAGCCTAGTCATGGGAGTGAGACCTTGCAACTCCTTCAAGGATATTGCTTGGCCTTGAAGATACTCTGAAGTAACCCAGAGGGTCATAGTGAGCCCAAGAGCTTAAGCAGAGTGAGAATAATGACAAAAGGGTGTTTCTGTTGTTTTTGTCAATATTTGTACTGAGGTACAAGATACAAAACTACAGTACTTATACCTCAGAGAGGCAGAACTATCTAGGAGTATAATGAAATGAGACAAGTGCAAACTCAGAAATGAGGCAGATGTCTAGATATCTAGAAAATGAATGGAGATGTCAGGGAAGACAATGTCCAATCATGTCAGGGAAGACAATGTCCAATCATGTCAGACTGAAATTGAAGGGTGACAGGATAAAACAGGGGAAAGCAAGGAACAGGAATGGAATAGAAATAGTAACAATGATGGTAATGGTAACTGACTGGAAACAGTAATGAAGTTATACCAGGACAGTCCAGAGATGACAAAGGGGAACTAGGGTAGTACTTAACTGGAGCAGAGATAGACTAGAAGCAAAATGGGGCAAAGTGGGAGCAGAAGCCCAGGGAAGCATATAACACTGAGGGGCAGAAAGTGTACATGCATAGCTGGGGAAGACTGAAATGATGACAGAGGGCCAGAGTTGCCTGAAGGGGAGTCAGAGGGCTGGAGTGGCTTACTGGGTATGAAGACCAATTGTAAGCTGGGTTGGAATGGAGTCAGAATTCAGATCAGAGATCCAGGATATGACACTACCTGGGCCTAGTGTAACACAATTACTATTAGTCATCAACTTACACTTTAGCTTTATTTGTTCTTGTTGTGGAGTTATTCTATAAACATTGAAAAAGTGCTGAATATTGGATCAATTTTTTGAGTTACTGTAATAGCTGTAATCTTAGCAATGTGACTAAGCTTGTTAATAGCATATTGAATAATCTGGAGTCAACTGGTATTCTTTAGCTACCCAACCATATAAATACCACTAAGCTTTTTAATCCAGATATGAAAAGTCACAACATTTATGAGCTGACCAATGAAGACATCTATCAATCTGTTATAGATGCACACATAGCATGGGAAAAAAATGAGGGTGGTAGCAACAAACAGGATTTCACCATAATTGTTAAGTCAAGTTTGACACAAAGGAAAGCACTTCAAGCCACACTCTGTTGAAATGTATACTATTTATTCTTCTTTTTTACTTTTTCTTTTCTCGATACTTGCTTCCCTTCGAGATATACACCGACCACTTCTTACATAATCGCGTCAGCCATTTTGAGCACGGATCTTGCCATGCCGTACCTCAGTCTTTCGTCCATACGAAACTGAGGCCTTCTTGTGTCTAGTGTGCTATTCTCGAAAGTGCAACTTCACAATACACCCATCCTGCAAAACTTCATCAGAGAGTCAAACAACCCGTTTGTATACAAGCTCGGTAACATGCTGGGCTTGTTTGGGCAAAGAACACGAGTTGCCAGATTGCAGAATATGGCAGGCAGCAAGATCTCCGACTAATTCACTCATAAATAGCCTTAAACTTTGAATCTATGTGAATGCCTGCAAAAAGTTGTCCAGACTCGTCTCGGTAAGACCACCTCCCCCGAGAATGAATACTCTCTCATAATGTGTACCATTGGCCCATGTACAAGAGGTATGCCTTATATGGGAGTCGATTGTATGTACATATATATATATATATATGGTGTCGAGCTCGGATTTCGGTCGAGCGCATACGTGATGTCCGTCGAAGGGATGGCAAGGATGCACAGAAGTCTTGGGGACGCCTTCTGTTCTGTATGAACTGGATCTTACACAAGCTCACGATGGGGTCCATCAGCTCATGAGCGGCGCAGTTTTGCAGCTGCCGTTACGCTTCCGTCAAACCGGGCACGACCGACTCCGTTGAAAATCTGAGATCTACCCCTCGAACACGCACATACCCATGCCAGCAAACATTCCGTGCCGACCCGAACAGCGACACGACAACCCCCTTACGACCGACCCTGAACCACCCCAACCACACCGCCTCTGGAACATGCGCCACTTCCGATATCTTGGTTCGCTCCTCCTCAATCTCACCCTACGTTCGCAGCAACCGCGGCCCCGGCCGGCCCGGTCGACACTCTGACCAAGACATCCCCCACCGCCTTCTCCCCCCGGATGATCTGCCCCACGATCGTTCTCGCGGCGTGGAAGTCCCGAAAGGGAACGTAAGGGATCCCGGCTCTGTCGCAATGCGTTTTGAGACCATCCTTGTCCTCTATCCCTGTCACTTTGACGAAGAGGATGTCGGCGTGTTGAGCCGCAGACAAGTCTGACAAGCGGAAGTCAAAAGAAGAAGAAAATAAAGTGAGTAGCGGGGAATCGAGGTGAGGTGGTGGAGAGGAGAAGAAAGTGAGACGAGGACATACCGGAGACACCGTCGCCAAAGAAGAACACGGTCGGACCTCGACCGTCGTGCGCTTGTCTATACCTTCGATAGGGCAAAATCGCCCGCGATTTATCGTGGCCGTACGTACTACCAAAGTGAAGGGGTGGGGAAGGTGGACAGTTTCAGGGCTGTGTCCGGTACACACGCATCATTGCAATCAAAAGGGAAATGGAAACGAGTCATCGTCGTTTATTTGCCCCAAAAAAGGGGAGAGTAGAAGGGCAGGAAAAGAGAGACAAAAAAAAACAAGGCACCGCACCTGTCCGGATGACGCCACGTGATGAACCATTTACCTGTTTCATCACGGTCGACGCCGTTTGAAACGACGGAAATGTCTTTGACTACGTTCTCATCGGAGCCCTTGGCAAGTTCCGTCAGGACGGCGCGAATGAGCTCGTCCATGCCACTTATAAAATGAAATGAAGTCATTCCCGGATCGAAGCGCACCATCGCTTGGCAAAACATTCCCCACCAGCGGGGGAAAAAAGACGGCGACGAACGGAGAATATTTTGGAGACCATACCTCGACACGATGGTAAACGGGATATCACTCTCATCACAAAATTTTTTGAAATCGAGAAAGCCTTTCGTAAACTCCACGGGTCGTAGTCCATCTGGCCCTGCGATCGTTTCGATCGTGAAACATGGTGACATGGTACAGAAAGACATAGGTCAGTTGGCGGAAGCGATCCAGAGGAAACAGGGGGAACAAGACGGCGCGACACACGTGGCGTATACCCACCGGTAGGCGTCGTGAGATACGTTTTGCAATCCTCGAGCGAATGTCCCTTGTCCGAGACGCTCCCCAACATGAGCTCGAATGCATCCCTAGAGTCGAAACCGACCACGATCCATGAGCACGACTGCAAGAGAGAGGTTATGGACCGTAAAAAAGAGTGGAATGTCCGCGGAGACATTAGTTTCCATGTCCCACCCGTCAGGTGAGGTGTCCCCGTCCACGCCAATTATCAACACCAGGTCACCGTAGCCGCGCAGAAGCGCTCACATCGCCATCGTCATCGCCGTCACCGTTATCACGGCGATGAGTTGATATATCGCTAGCGCGGAGAATCCGTGGATCGAAAAGAGAAAGAGAGAGACGCACTTGAACGATTTACCCCTCGTCTTTCCGCTCTCGGAATACTCGAGAATGGCCACGTTGTGCGCGATTCGCTGAGCCTTTCCCATTCCATAGTTGTCTGTGAGGTCTGCCCGAAAGTTTGTGTTATTCTTGTCTGTTCAGCGCGATCCGCACGCGCCTCCGAGGAGAAAAGGAAGAACGTACAGTCGTTGGAATCGCGCGTCGTGATAGTGCCATCCCTTAAAGGTTTCAAGTCACGACCGCGCACCGAGGACTGGATGACCGCACCAGTCGCTCAACACGACAAACTTCTTGTCAAAGTAAAAGGGCTGAGTCTGCGGGCCACTCGCCATCGGTTTCTACAAGTTCAGGTATGTTGCAACGTTGAGCGAGGTCAAAGTTCAGGGGGAGGAAGAGAGCGTGCGTGGAACGTTGTGTAGAACGTTCAGCCAGATCTAGGGTGAGCCTTCGTGGCGTCCTGTCGCGAGCTCCACGGACATCACAGCTTCTGGGAGCCGTGATCTCATCTTATCGATAACGCGGGTGAACAGAATAAATATACATTTATGAAGTAGATTATGTATACAGATGAATCTATCGTGTCCTAAGCGATGAATAATAAGTTAGGTAGTGACAAACGACTACTCGTAGGATAGACTATTCTCTAATCAGCTGCCAGAACTGCCATGTCGTCGGACATACGTCCGACAGAAAAAAAAAAAAAAAAAAGTCTACCAGTCCAATTCGGGAGGGAAAAACTTGGCAATCAGGCCCTCGTAGTATGGGCGTAACTCTTCGGCGTTAACGGGTTGGTCGCATTTGGAGTAGAGATCGTACGGATTGAACGCGCGCACTGCCTCGAGTGCCTTGGCATCTTTGGCACTTGTCAAATGTATGTATGCACTCTCGCGATGCCAGCTGTCGATATGGCGGTTAGATAAAGAATGCGGAAGGATCCGTTTTGGGCGACGTACGGATAGAAACTGTGATACCGGATCATTGCCAGAGCGTCTTCGGGAAGAGTGCACTGATCTTTCACCACATGATAGAGATACTGGTGTCCGACGGCATCAGATGGAGACCCGTCGCTCGGTGATCGATGACTAACCTCATCATGTCCCCATGATAGCATCACATTATCGAGTCCACAGTTGGCCTCGTAAATTCCACATTTAGTAGAATATACTGCGTCGTAGCTATCGGGGTTTCCTGCAAAGGTTTCGGGGTAGATGTTCTTGTCTGAGAAGGCACAGCCTACTACAAACGTGTCCTGCAGGTGCGGATCAGCGATGAGTTCTTTATCCGCGCTGGACCAACGTACCCCAACGACGTCCCATTGACCCTCACTGCCAAAGAAATACAAGAGCTTGCCGAGATCATGGATGAGACCAGTGACCTGCATCCACTCGGGCTTGCCATCACGTCGGATAGCCTCTGCTGTTTGAAGAAGGTGATCGATCTGTGACAGATCGGTCTTCAAAACGCAAGTGAGCGTGGAATGACGAACTCCTCCGAACATGCAACTCACGTCTGGATCGGAGTCATCCACGAGGGTATTGAGCATCTCCATAGCCTGCCAGACACCCATCCGGGCGCGCCTGCGACTCTTGAAGTCGACACGTGCTTTGATGTTGAACGCGACCGTCTGCTTCTCTGTGTATCGGTGATCAGATCATGATGGGTTCGTCTGAGGAGCGGTGCCCACCGTGCTGCTCCTTGTAAAAGGCCTTGACGCGCTCGCAAGCGCTGTCATACTGCCTGAACGAGTTTTTTTCCTTCGTCCAGACGAGGTCTGACTCGTCGTTCCAAAGCTTGCCCTTGAGGACGTTGACTGACGAGAGGACGAGGGATCAGGGGTAGGTGACGAAACGAACAACTACAAGCAGGACCCACCATGATCAACGGCATCGGAGACCGCGTCGAGGACACTGACTGATTGGGTCGAGACCGGCATGGTGAGCTGGGTATGTCAAGTACGCAAGGGAGGACTGATAAGAGAGGGATGGGTGGTACTGGCTGATGAAGAGGTTCACCGAGCGTGCTTTATAACCCGGGACAAAATAGAACCAATGTCCCTGAGGCGCATAAGGTGCATAACGAAAGTAGCGAAACCAATGCGCAAGGGTACCACATCGGGCTCCGGGACTCTCGCATTGTGACGCGTTGTGTGTGGAAGCCATTTTGGCGGCGGACCGGTTTCGTCCGCATTGTAGGCCGGATCTGTGGGCGGGGCACGGCTCGCACTCGCTAGCCAGTCGGGCGTCTGGTAGCTCGAGGATCTGACGGCTGTATCGCGACTCTGGTGATCACGACCACCTAGGCTCTCTGTCATCGGGTGGGACCTAATTGGGGCAAGTGTTTTGCGTACCCCTGAGATCAAAAAACACCGCGGGCCCCAACGCCTCCCCCTGGCATCAGGTTCAGCGGCGTTTGGGAGTACGACAACAACGGCTGGTTGAGTCGTGTAGGCAGGACAACGTGGCAATTAATACACGGCCGTCGATAACGCCATTTGCTATCTCCCCTCAAATCCGACCTAGACGGTGAGATCCCATCAGAAGGCTGCGTCGTGTGAAGGGACCTACTCGTTTTGTGTTGGACAACATGTCCCACTCGGTTGCGACCAACACCATGCGCAAACGCCCTATTTATAGTTTACGTTGGTAACGTTGGAGGAGACTTTTAAGCGTTCTCGTCCGAACAGCGCACATCGCATGTAACGTCATCCGTACGAGGGCCGTCGTGGAAACACCAGCATGGGGAGACCAACGTCAGCCAGCTCGACGCGTGCGCGGGATACACCATCTCTCGGTGTCGGGACTTTGCCGACACCCATCTGACTGCGGGTATCCGGTATCCGTGCATGACTCACGAGGTCCAGCATGGTGTCATGCAGGTTCACACAGATGTGATGGACAGTGGTTCCGTCTGGGCACGCAGGGTGGGAACTCAATATTGATCGGTGACATGGCACCCGTATTCGCGACCCTCCAAGTCGCTACGAGCCCGACCCAATACAATAGTTCCACACGTCCAACTGCAATGGGTCCGCATGCCAGGCCCGTGTTGACAGGCTGCTCACTCGATGCTGCTACATGAGCTGCTCCACAGTTCATGAAACCACTGGCAGATGGAAACGAAATCGACCCTAAGGTGGGAACCTGAGACCAGTCAGGGTACATTTTCTACATCATTGTTTGATCTCTTGGCTCTGATTCACAGTGACAATATGATATGTGGCGAACACAAGCGTGACACGACTCTCTCACAGCCCGTCTGGAGCATCAGTGGCATGCTATGCATCCGTCACCATCTTGCTCTTACGGGATTGGTATCGAGACCAACGTCGACGTCTGGCCGGACCTCAGCACGTACACATTTTACAGTGACGTTCACTGGCCGGCATGATTGGCCGCATCCGCTCTCCATTGGCTGTCTACCCATCAAGCTTGGCCACGTCATCAGCTAATAATTCGCTGTATACAGAGACCACCTGCAACGTTTGCTTCCATGCGGGCCGGACCGATCGATTCTAGGGCCATGCAGCGTCTCTGGCAGCGATGGAAAAAAAGAAAGTCTGATCGTGATAAGCACGAAAATGAGTAGATGAAACCTTGTGTAGAAAACCCAGGAGGCCATCAAATGTCTTCGAATCACATTCGCTTCCAATCTCCATGGCGACTTCATCGACCAACAAGAGCGAACCTGTCCTACCCCGAGGCAAGCGCGTTCGCCTTCAGTTCCAAATAGTCCAAAGGTCTGGGTTTAGGGCTGACAGATAAAGCTCTAGTGGAACAAGACGATTGGGCTTCCAGAGGTCATGCGACACAACTTGCGTCATCGTAAGTCGCGCTCACCGAGACTAATGGGTGCGACGGACTCCCAATTGTCATGATGAGAGGACAAGCATGGGGAGCGCTTGAAAGAGCGCGCGGGAGCCCGCATTGGGCCACTCCCTGGATCTTAGATGTCGGCGGATTGGACGGACCGACCCAACGACCACTGCTATCGGGGATATTTTAATAGGATCGAACAGTGTCAAGATCTGATTGTGCCCCAGTGGCGAAAGTCTCGAGACTGGCAACAGCAGAAAACAGCAGAACGTGGCCGGCTCTTCTGTCCGCACGTTTTTCGACCATGAGCCCGTTCGCTCGAATTCATTCTGCGTATGGGTAGAAGACCCGTGAAGGAGACTCTGCAATGGTAGGGCCCGAGGATGCTGGGCTGGCTCGGCTGTCGTGGATCTGCAAGACCAGTTGTAGGAAAGGCGAACAATGTATTACCTACTCCGGTGCATCGGGCCGGCCTTCCAGATTTAGGACCAGTCACGACTGGGAAGGCGAGGGGAAGCGAATATCTCGGCTTGTCTTCCCCCATCAATTATCGAACTAGCACTCCGACCCGAACACTGCCTGACGCAAATACTGAAGTTCACAACGTTCTCCGGTAGTTCCTGAACACTGCGTTCGGTCATCGGGATCCATGGACTGGACTGGACTGGATCAGCAGTGCCAGTCGGTCTTGTTCTGTGACTCATCACTGCATACCCGTTCTCGTCTCCGCACCCTGCGGTTGGTTCGTGCACCTATCCTCTTCGCGAGGAACAGGGTTGAACACCGAATTTCGATCGCAATGTTTAATCATGCCTAAACAATTTAACAATCATGAATCTTCTGGAGCACGCACATACATGAGCCGTTCTGGCCCCAACAGCCGTCACCCCGCTTTCACATTCATCCAAGCATTCCACCCAACGTGACTTCCTTTGTACAGCCATCGCTCCTAAATGAATTCGGCTGTCCGGGCCTACTGTTCTAGCCGTTTGATCCCTGGGTCTCTCCTCTTTCTATACTTGGGCCCTGCCTCTCTTTTTATGAACTGGACCCGGCAATATACCATACGCGCATCGGCAGTCATATGACAGCCACCGTGGAGACGAGCCTCTGGAGGTCGGTTGCTAAATTAACAACCGAGATCGGCGCACCACCTTATCTGTTATGAGCGAGTTGCCTATCTCGACTTGAACGTGCTTACAACGGTAGGCGCAAGGGTTCCTATACGCACATAGCCGGGCAGGGTCAATGATTTGACCAAGGCAGCTGTTCCGCACGAGGGATGTGATTGTCGGTCAGCCGATCCGGTTCCGGGGCGGAGTTTGGGCAACTCTGCCATCCACCCCAATCCACGTTTGTTATCACTGCTGTAGAACAACGAGACAGATAACCAAAAGCAGATGTGTACATGTTACACGGAGTCGCATGCAGAGAAGGCGGTTGCACGAATCGCCAGTTCCGAATCCTAACTCGGTCCTGCAACGGCTAGGTGGGTGGTATTGATTCTGGTGCTCAATGCAATTTTTCGTCTGCAGAGTTTTGCAAAGGTAGGGACACAGGCGGTAGGGATGTCTCCTCGTTTTTGTTGGTGGAATGGATAAGTGTGGAGCGGAGAATTTATGGAACATGTCACTCCCAGCTATTGGGTTATTACCGTCGCTTCAGTGCAATGTCATTTCAAAGAGTGCCAAGGTACGATCTTGCATGACATTCAAGGAGCTCCGTGCCACTGTCATGCTCACGAGGCCCACAATGTTCGGATAGAGGATCAGATTACAGGATCCGTACAGGAACCTAAAAGTTTGCAACAAAGTGCGTCGTTCACTCATGCCAGTGTCAGCAGCTACTAGTACATCCACCGCTGACAATGGGTCTTTTAGTTTCTTGCGACGGCAAGACTCCAAGCCTCCCAGGTTTCTACAGAGTCGGTGCTCGTTCGTGCTCGCCATTTACGACGTTGAACAGGTGCCATCTTGAAAAGCAATCTTGGTGGTGTAGTTGTTATCCCACCATGAATCATTGCAAGAAGTCTTCAGGCTCTGTGTAGGATGACGTTTTACACCTTGCATGCAGGGATGCTTTACTAGCTGCTACACTTGTCACAAGGGCAGCCGTTGTACGTCCCCTGCGGTGCACGTACCGATGGTATCTTACCGTCGAGGTTGACAAACAGGCACCGATCGCGACTTGTGTCGAACACGCATACTTGTTTAGCGGACCACGCTGGGATACTCAACACATAAGTGATTTAGTGGCGCACAAGCCCGATTCGGACCATGTTGCTCCCCCAACGACGATTGTATTGCGACCAGCGAACAAAACGGGAAAATCACCTCGCGGAACCTTCAAGATACTATTCCCACCTCTTACTTTACGATAGACGTAAGTAATCAACTTGTCAATGTTGTCGAATCTACTCCGCTGGTTTTCTTCAGATATTCTGAGCATGTTCAAGCATTAATTGCTCGCTGGTTCTTGTCCGTTCAGTTTTCCTCATGGTATCGCTGCTACCGTTCATGTGTTTCAGCAATGTGGCATTCAAATTGTGGTCGCAAGAAGACTTC
Organism: Pulveroboletus cf. rosaemariae; assembly: GCA_038089275.1. NCBI lineage: Eukaryota > Fungi > Basidiomycota > Agaricomycetes > Boletales > Boletaceae > Pulveroboletus > Pulveroboletus cf. rosaemariae. Next base: position 16,787 of record JBBPKN010000640.1, read on the forward strand.
ACTTGCGTAGAAGAGCTCAATTCTACATCCCTCGGTTTCTTTTCACCATGCACGTGCCCTTTCTTATCGCTCTCTTGTACGGACACGTTCGAGACAGTGGAACATGGCCTTAGACAATACCAAAAAGGTAACGTTGGGTCGTCCACCATCCTATCTCATATCGACTATCGCCTGCCAAGTCCATCAAGATTCAGCAATCCACCGTCGGCTACATTCCAAGCGCAATGACTCCCGTCGGAAACGGGGAGTACGAGTTGACCATTCGTATGTTGGACCTCGTGTTTAGTGGGGGTCTCCCAACCAAAGACAAATTTCTTTAATTGATCAAGGTTTGCACTGCTCATCCTCGTTGCTACTTGAACTGATGTCTCGTTTTACACAGGCGATGATCGTTTATGAGCGTGGAAACCACGACGGCACCCTTCCGTGCGTAGATAATTTGGTCGGTAGAGTGAATGACAAGCCACCATCTAACACTGTCCCGGTACGTCAACACTGCCATGTACTAACAAGCATCGTTAACACGATGTACAGGTTTGAATGCTACTCAGAGGGATAAGCCCGTAAGTGCGTGGGAAGGCATCCCGTTTCAAGAAAGCCCTCATCTGACAGTAATCTCACCTTTGAACTAATCCATTTGACTTCTTGTGCGCCCGCACGACCATCTCTTTTCGAAAAGTTCCTGGATGTGATTTTGGCAGACTTACTCCTATGATCGAGCTACGACTTCACGAATGCGTGAAACCGTTGGAAGTCAAGCGTTATGCACCACTGCGATATGGGAACTCAAAAGAAGTAGCTACACTGTACTATCTCGGAATCCATCTAACCCTGCGTCCTTGAAGCGGAGAGAAATGCTGGGATCGTAGGAGGATGCACTAAAGTATGCAGATGCACGCGTGGGTTATCCTTCCTAGCGTTTGGGGATACTGAAATTTGTTGATAAGGGCAATCAAGGTTGGGCCTTGCGAGTACCTGAGGATACGAAAGGAGATGCATGGGTCACAGCGCTACGATGAAGTAATTGATGTATTCATCCGCATACGGAGTCTCCTGATCCAGGTCTCCGTCATAACTGCCACATACGCATGAAGCGTAACCTGGGGGTAGAAATGTTTCACCTGCACGGTCGGAGATGATCATCCAGGTAATCGTTTACGGGAGCTTTTAAAACACGTCGTTGACATCCAGAGCAGTTGTCTGTGCGAAGGTCCGAAGAGAATAGATGTATTCAAGCTGGAGCCGCAAGTCAAAGAACTGGTTTCCTCTGGCACGGGAGTTGGACGATAAATGTATCCTGGTAGCGGGAAAATATTAATATTTCGAATATGTGACGTTGCCGCGTGTGGCAAGGAAGGAGTTGTCGTTCCGGGATGTCAATCCGGTCAACCTGGTCTAGAAACTGGATCCATCACTTTTGAACAAGGTGTATAGAAAGTTCTGTGGGGTGGTTTGCAGGGAAGGACGTCGGTGGGCATGGGGCAACACGTGTTGCATCGACAGGACGATCAGCATGGTGTTGAACCAGTCGCTCACAATGATGTACAAATGGTATGAAGCACCCACGGATCCACCAACCCATCTCGTAGGAGTACTGTCTCCGTCGATCATTGGAGACCCCACAAACAATATCTGGATGACATGTGCCTGGACAGTAGAGGAGCTTCTCGTCCCGAGAGTGATCCAACTTTATAATTGCAATTGGAACCCATACCTCAGTGACACGCATTGTTGCCACTGACAGTCACTGGAGACCATGCGGGAACTCGAAAACGCCTTTGGGGCCCTTCACGAGACCACCACTGCCTTCACCCAACATCCTGCAGAAACCTTGACTAGCCTCGACATGTAATGAAACAGGAGAAGAAGACGCCACGTACTCGTTGATCGGTATCTTCAGAAGCGATATCAGGCCACACTCTAGAGAAGGAGGTGCAGCACTGAGCGACTCGCTGGAAGAGATCGTGACCCGTTCTAACGACGTAAAGGCGCTTGCATGGGCTAGCATCTCCACCACAAACAACTGTCTCACTGCCACTCTTGCTGTGTACAATCAAAGGTCGTGTGCCTTGTCTCGTATCGAGGACGCCAAATTGTTTCTGCATTAAGAAGCTCGGTACCTGACAGGCATGCCTTGCCGATTCACGAGCAGGTCACCCATCCGTTCCCCCCCGCTTCACTAATCGCTGGCAATTCCTTCCACATGATACCTTCGACGAAAAGCCCAGCGCAAATGATTTTCGGAACGGTCAGTCAAACTGTTGTCGTGCTCGAGTATCAGGGATTGGCTATGCGGAATTAATATCTGACAGACTCCCATGGACAGAGCCGTATCTCGTTCCTGTGTATCCATGGGCTCGCAATTTCCGTGATCCATTTGATAGCTTCATCTGGGAAAATTCGGATGATGATGATGACTCCAATTCCGATGTAGAATCTGAGGTTGGGACCGCGCCGACATCCCGATCGCAAGCTTTACCAACTGCCGGAGTTGGTGACATTGCCCGGGCGTCGCGGGTACTCGTCTGCCTGCAATGGTCATTTCATGCGCCATTGCTCGAGAAGCAATCAGATGGAGAGTTTCAACGGGTTGCTTCCAAGCACGAGATCATTGCTTCGGGACTCGGACGCCACGTCAGGGATATCCGAACGGAAGTCCTGTGCTGGAGATCAGGCCGGGTAACGTGTACAGACGGACCGCATTACCTACACGTCCTACATTTCCATTTTTGGACTACCGCCACATTAGCGCGACCGCTCCTTCCCGCTCCCTCCAAGTCCATTACTGTTGACTGGAGGTGAGCCCACACTCACTACTCACTATAGAGGTACCATACTCACCACATGTACAGGCTAACTGCCTACACTAATATCCTGGAGATATTGTGACGTGGCTATTGATTTACGTCGCTTGCGTTCATACAGCCGTATGCCATGGCCACTTTTCTTTCCTGCTTTTGCTTTTACACTCGCGTTCTGCTCTGCTTAGTCGTGTAGTTCTCAATATTTAGCTGAAGCTCTCGACAGCCCATATCCCATACTGCACTGTTACGTGGAATACTACTGATCGTCTCTGTGCCATGAGCGCAACCCATTTGTCATGGTATACATAGGTTAGATTGCGTGTATCGAGTTTAGCTGTCATCAGATGTGGACCGCATTGCTTGGGGACGCATTTCAATCCGATGGTCAAGCAATTTTTGTAAATTAAAACAGAAATTCTGCCTAGTGACTGAGACGTCTCGTAAGTACAGTACCGGCAAGAATGCACAAGCGCAGCCAGCTCACCCGCTTACGTCTGTGACATCGGGAAGGATTCAGTTGACGTGGATGATGGGACGAGAACAATATTCTGTGCCTCCCCTTCGAGAGGGGGAACCACCATGGAACATACACCACATTGGGGCTGGGGGATGAAATCCTTCGCTCGATTTCATTTGTACTGGTAGACGAGAGAGAAAGCACCTACTCTTATGCGACTGTCTAAATTCCACCCTAAAGCTAGGCCTGGTGGATACTCGGCACCTTACACTAAGGACCAGCATAGGTGACATTGAAGAGCTTCTGGTCCTCTGCTCGTAACTCCTATTTAATCACTGCTAAACACACCTCGTATCTCTGTAGAGAGGGAGTGAATTACGGTTTTTGCGAAAAGAAACTCGAAATCCACTCGTCATTTTCATCCCGTTCACTCTGTCCTAGATTATGTTCGTCCTTATCATACAGGTCGAAGATCGATAGTTTATTTCGCTCCTCACCTCCTCCTCTGCCATCGCGTCCTTCTATGTGGTCTTTTAACGAAGCGGGCTGACACCGAGTTTCCCCACTCCAAGGCCAATCTCTACATACAATCAGTACGAACGAAGATTCAGTCAGTTGACTAACCCACCATCCCAAGACGCGATGTCAAATACAATCGAACACTTGACAAATGTTCCAGTGTATGTGAAGAGGATGCAGAATTTGAAGGGGAGGGTCTGGTTTTGTAGTCGTGTACGGACCCTACGCGAGGCAATACAGCACAAATGCATATCCAATGTCGGCAGTGGATCACCCATGACCAGCTGGATCAATGAACGCCCACGAAGAGGGCACATAGTTCAGTGAAACAAATAAAGATTGTAACAGCACTCCACCATTGATTATGAATGGATCAATTCCAGCATAGTCGCTAACCAGATTCATCTACCTAGCTTGTCTACTGACAGTGTACCATTTAACATTGAAGTATTCGGAATCGATGGTGAGTGGGATGCACAATTCATGGTCGCGTCAAAACATTCTAGTCCATCATGCGATGGGCGGCATTACGTTGGTGAAAAGATTAAAAGCCTACAACACTGAATGAACTGGCCCATGTGCACTCGTAACTCGTAATTACCAGGCCCCCTGGGCTTGGTTGTATTGAAGTGGATGAGCCAGCTGGATATACTGGGGCGAGAGGTACTAGACAATAAGTGTACACTCAGTTTTGTGTGAAATGCGACGGAACAAAGTCCATCCTAAAAGTGGTGATAAGAAGCGGTCGGCGTCGTGATCCAGACCAAAAGGACCTGTCGCGCGAGAGAATTGAAATCATCGCGAGGAATACGAACCAACCAAAGGAAAGGGGTTGGTCTGTTTAGTGGCAACAATCGATGATATGTGGTCGGCTGGGATCTAATAGGAGGTATGCATTGGCACGGGCCAACCTACAAAATAATGCAAATAGCATCTATAGGTCGTCCTAGATGATGTACCTGCTCCTCGCAGACTTCGTGGGTGTACAATAACACACTAGGACGATGTAAACGCATACCAGACATTTGGAGCGAGTGTATGTTCAGTCTGCCGTGAGTTCGAGTCGGAGTTGCACGTCGTCGGACTTTGGCGGACAGCTATCAAATCACCTCTGGCACTCTTTCTTCCTCCATCGTTCACTAAGGAAGTGGAAGCACTACACTAACCCGCGAGCACCACACAAGATGGTGACGGAATCTTCCGCTTTCTCGCTAGTATGTACCTAGGAGCTGTCTTGCCAGGCCACTTAGGTGATTTGAACAGCGTCTGTTCTATCACCAGTGTGGCCTGGTAGGGGATCTTCTAATAAAATTTCATGAAATACTACGCAGAAATTGACTAATAAGAATAACGAGGTCCCGTTACGGGGACCTGCAACGAAGCTCTGGGGGCCTGCCTGATGATTATGAATTCGCACGGGCCAGTTCATCCTATTTCAGGAGCAAGTCTAAGGTCAACGATCTCTGGTCTCTCAGGCCTTTGTCACCACAAGATCTCCTGTCGCACGATGGACCTAGAAGGATTCGAGATTTCTCACCATCGGCTTGACACAGCCCCGAACCACGCAACCAGCTCATTATCGGTCCAGGACGCTTTGGAATGGATCGAAGATGAATGGCATACTGCTAGCAGGCGAGCTAGGTGGATGGACCTACTTGGTGACTATGCTGGAACCGAGCCATTCCTCATCGATGGTAGAGTGCTGTCGTGATTTACGCTTGTTTCACTAATTTATGTGCCCATTTCATAGGGCATTCATTGATCCAGCTAGTTATCGATGATCCACTCTTGTCTTTGGGAAAACCAAGTGGTGGGCATGGATGCTGCATTACCTCATGTAGGCTCTGAGCATGATTATGAAATCAGACCCTTCCTTCCAGATTCTGCATGCCGTTCATATACTTGAACGTACACTGGGCGAATTCATCAAACGCTCCGCTGTGTTTGACGTCGTATTTTGGGATGGTAGGTTCTATGCGACTGCTTAAATTTCACCCTGAATTCTGGTAGAAACCCGACATCTTGCATTGAAGACTGGCTTGGGTGGCTTTGAGGAAGCATCCAGATCCCTTGCTCGAAAACTCCTACTCAATCACTTGCTAAACATACCTCAAATATCTGTATATGTCTTCTCCGGTATTTCCGACCCAAAATGGAGGGAATTCCAGCTTTTGCGAAAAGTGAGTCTACACTAACGACTCATTTTCACCTTGGTTCATATTCTACTAGCCAATGTTCGCCCTGATCAATGATGGAGGCACAGATCAAGATTTAGCAGATCATTACGCCGCCCACCGCCTCCTCTGCCACCGTGTCTTTCTATGCGATCTTTTAACGAGTGGGCTGGCGCTTGCACTTTTGGCTGGCGCTGAGTTCCGTCACTCCAAGGTGCAGTCTTTGCACGTGATTATCACGAGGGGAGACTCAGATTTCTGATTGAACAGGTGCTTTCTCTCGTCTACGAGTCGAGATCACGTCGAGCAGACAATTTTATCCCCGCCCCTGTTCGTGGCGCATGTACCACAGCGGCTCGTCTTCTCGAAAGCAAGGCTGTTACTCCTATTCCGTCATGCACATTGACTGAGTGCTTCCCAATATCGCGAACAATTGCAATTGAGAAAGTCGTTTTAGAGGTGGCATCTCTGATACGATTTCCTCGTCCTAAAGAGAAAGCTCTTTTCTCTGCATTCCTCATTCATCTCGTGTTACTCCCCCATCTTTCGGTGCAAGACCGGGCCAGAAGGCTGGAACCTATGCAAAATGAATTCAAGCGTCAGCTCGCATCAAATTTCCTCCCAACCGTTTTCCGTGCTGTGGAGGTAGCAATTACATCATTGAATACAACCATCGATATTGATGTGAGGGTGTTCGTCGCACTCGTTCGGTTCCTGGCAGAGAACAGCACACTCTCGGCGCAAGATGTGTTCGGGAATGATATTGCCAAAATCATCAAGAATAAATTATCTTCATTCACCGTTCCAATTCTAGTATTTTCTCGATTCACTGCAGAATTCCTTCCTCTTTCGGCGTTTGTTTACCCGTCTACAGGGAACAAGCTCGGATTACTTCCTTTCAGTAACAGGGTTTTCGACGATGAGCTCGCGACTATCCGTAGTTCCACAGATGACAACGATATACGAGCCCATCGAGTCGACAAAGCGGAAAAAGACGAGGGAATTGATGGCGGTGAAGAGTCCGATACTGATGAGTGGGACATCAGTGATAAAGAGGAGAGTGAAGAAGAGACGAGTGTCCCCCAGCTTCCCCTCGATGTACCGAGGACAGGCTATTTCGATGACGGCACTCTCTTTAACGACACCCGACATTGGCACAACCACAAAAAACCATTGTTGCCGAGGTACCTTGGAGGTGAGGCGTCGACTACGAACGCGACGAAGTGGCAACGGGGGAAGAAGCTTCGGGCTGACCAACGGTTTATGAAAACGTTGCATGATCAGGCTGCGACGTTGACGGGTGCATCGGGTGCAGCGCTTCATCAGATCAAGATACCACCGATTGGTACGGCATCAAATCTACGTCCATCCAAGGTTACTGCATCCGTATTCCCATCTGCTCACCTTTAGCTGAAATGCACACAGCTACAGAAACAGAGTCATACACGTTTCACTAGTTCCAAACGTACGCAGAAACAATCCAAAGCCGACGCTATTCGGGAACAAAATCTAGCACAAAAAAACCGAAAGCAGTCTGCAGAGTCGATCTTGTGGTTGACAGAGCGCATCCATCATCTAGACTTAGAGACTTCGGCGTCTTCAGTGGAAAAGTCCCTTTCGGGTCTGAGACGCAATCCGAGGTCCCACGAGCCACCTGTTGCGACCGAGCTGGCGCTGTATGGCCTCCATCGCTTGTTCCAGCGTTGGATTTTAGATCCAGAGCGTGAGTCGGCCGCAGTCCGCGACAGACATGGTGTCACGGCACTCTGTACGATCAAGGACATCCTCGAGGTCAATTATATGACGAGTGACATCCGAAAGTGCATACAAGATGTCCTCAGCGTCCTCGGTCTCTCTGCTTACACAAGTACACTCATGGTCGGTTCTGCAACACAGGAAGACCGTCCACTCACTTTCAAATTTGTCAAGTTGGTCAAGCCAAAAACACAAGAGCCACTGTATGCATTCATGAGCATTAAGGAGCATCCGATCGAGTGGCAGTTGCGTGTTTTTGGCGAGTACATGGATCGGAGTATGGACAGCCAAGACGATCCGCGAGTCTCGTTCAAACCAGATGCGTGGCAGAGACAGGTCCTGGACGCAATTGATGATAATAGGTCCCTCCTCGTTGTCGGTGCGTCGTGATCAGATTCGGAGTCCGTTCAGCCTGTATTGAATTACGTATTTTTAGCCCCAACTAGCGCGGGTAAAACGTTTATATCGTATTATGCGATGGAAAAGGTGCTTAGAGGGTCGGACGAAGGCGTGATCGTTTATGTTGCCCCCACAAAAGCACTCGTTTCTCAAGTCGCTGCTGAGATATACGCGCGATTCAGCAAGGACCTGGATGGTCGTGAGTCCCTCCCTTGACTTTTCAAAGAACATGACAAAAACGCATTACGATACACAGGGAGCTGCTGGGCTATTCATACTAGAGATTATCGCATCCACGATCCTCAAAACTGCCAGATCCTCGTTACGGTTCCGGAGATGCTTGCCATCATGATGCTTTCGCCACCCTTGGCAAAGACGTGGACTCCTCGGGTGAAATAGTGAGTTGGCGAGAGCTATTTGATTGTGGTGACTCATGATTTTATAGCATCATTCTCGATGAAATACATACAATCGGTCAGCAAGAGGGTGGGTCTGTTTGGGAGCAAATCCTGTTGTTGGCTCCTTGCCCCATTATGTCAGTTTTTGTCCTTGCGTCACGTTTGCCCAATAGTGATATATTTGACCCCATACAGTGGTTTGTCCGCGACGGTTGGAGCACCCCAGAAATTCAATACATGGCTCGAAGCTGTTCAGAAAGCAGGCGGCTTCCAGCACACCTTTGTACATCACCCACATCGATACTCTCACCTCCGCAAGTTCTTCTATAACATATATCAAGAACCGAGCAGTACGTTCGAGTCGATCTCCACGTACAAATCCACCGGACGGATGCAATACATTCATCCGATCGCGATGCTCGCCTTTGGTCCAAGGTCCATCCCTTCCGACCTTGCATTAGAAGCCTCGGATACGTTGACGTTGTACCGGGCGCTGGTAGCGCATGGCGACATCCCACCATCGACGTTGGATCCATTGGATCCAGTGAAGTTCTTCCCCTCCGACAGACTCTTGCAACAGAAAGACGTGATCGCGTATGAAGCAGCGCTCAAAGCATGTCTCGCACCCATGGTTGCTCAGTTCGATCCACGTAACTCAGCGACGCCGTTGTACAAGGTCATTGCGGGCCTCGAAGATGATGTGTTGAGGCGGACGCCCACCGAGGTAATCAATGCCCAGCCCGAGCGTGAGGCATTCAGGAAGAACTTGATTCATCTCGTTTGTGACCTTCACGCCCAAGGTGATCTAGTAAGTTCTATATGTTCATGATTGCGTACACACAGTAGAGTCCTTTAACCACTCACAATCACAGCCAGCAATTTTTTTCAATTTTGATCGGACGGACTGTGAGATCATGGCCGTCACCCTCTATCGTTCATTACTCGCCAAAGAAACCGAGTGGCGCGCCACGAGCCCTGAATGGCAACGCAAACTGGCGCAGTACGAAGAATGGTTATCGAGGGCCAAAGATCGCGAGCGGGCAGCTGCCAGAGCGGCGAAGAACAGAGTAGACCCAGATGAGGCCGTGGCAAAGACCGTGGAATGGCAAGCAACGTTTAATCCCAATGCTCCACTGGCCCAGTTTTCATTTGCGGGTCAACATACATCGTATACACAAAGTATGCTCGAGGAGGAGTTGGAGGACCTGGGTCGGTGGACGTCGACGCCTAAGTGGGCACACGTTTGCTTGAGACGGGGAATTGCAGTACATCATTCTGGCATGAACAAGCGCTATAGGACGATCGTAGAAAGGTGGGCAAGGCATACGTTTGGCCCGTGCTTCTGGATCACTGAGACGATCTGATAGCCTATTTCGCCGAGGATTTATTCGTGTCATATTTGCAACAGGTTAATCCGTCCACGAGGTGTCGAGGTGAAAGACTAACAGAGAGTCCGACAGGCACGCTTGCACTCGGTATCAATGCGCCAACGAAGACGTCGGTCTTTTGTGGTGATTCTCCATTCTTAACAGCGCTCATGGTGCGTTCATAAAGAATAGATCCACGCGAGATTATGCCGATAGCCCTCTCCAGTATCGACAATGTGCCGGTCGTGCTGGGAGACGCGGATACGATCTTCTCGGAAAAGTCGTGTTCTATGGTCTCCCCATGGATCGAGTGCAACGCTTGACGTTGTCCAAGTTGCCATCCCTCGGTGCCAACTTCCCAGTGACATCTACGCTCATTCTTCGTCTCTTCAACCTCCTCGAGGGTTCCGGGTACGCACTTGCTGCAGTGAATGCTGTCCAACGCTTGTTCCGTCTTCCTCAAGTCAGCTTCGGCTCTGAAGAGGGAAAACACCAACTCTTGCATCACCTGCGATTCAGTATTGATTACCTCCGACGCGCGCGTCTGCTAGACGAACACGGCCGCCCGTTCAACCTCTTTGGGATCGCTTCTCATCTGTATTATACAGAACCAAGCAACTTTGCCCTCGTCACGTTACTCAGACATGGCGTCCTTCACCGGATCTGCGCACAGCCCAGTATTATTCAGGCCAAGCGAGATCTGATCCTGCTAATGAGTCACCTATTTGGAAGACGATATCTGCCACCATCATATCTCAAAGATAATAATTTGGCAGAAATCGTGAAGACGTCGGCGTCGAGAGTGGTCTTACCTCCCTTGTCAAACGATGCTCGGCGCGTGCTTGAAGCACATGAAGAAGAGATTCTTCGGATCTTTACGGGGTATGCACTCACGTACGGCTCCCAGCACAGCGCAGAGCTCGGTCCCGACACCCACCTCCCCCTGAGCGGTACCAAGCTTGGAGGGCCACCCACACCCCATACGTCTGCATGTTTCAAGACATGGTTGAACGAGACTGCGTTAAAGGTTGTTGCGAGATCGCTCTTCGTTGCAAACTCGGGACACGACGATCAGTTCGAGAGCGTGGCAGATTTGGCAAGGACGGCAAGGAGGGGATTAAATCTGAACGAATACGCCATTCCTTCGTTTGCACCCATCCTTGCGATGCCAGCGCAGACCCAGTCCGACTGGGATGATGACGAAAGCGGCAATCGAAGCTCGGGGCACCCTCACGCTAAGCTGCGCACCGACACGCGCAGTTTTACCCTCAACGCATACATTCTCGATTTTTACACACATGGTCAGACACAGGCGTTAAGCGACGCCAATGCGATACGACGAGGCGATGTTTGGTTCGTGTTACAAGAGTTTTATCTGACACTAATGGCGGTGCGCGGGGTGTTGGAACAGTTGATTATGCGGAAGCGGGAGCAAGTGGATGTGAGGGAGGACGAGGGTACTAGTGGGGATCAGGATGAAGGCGACTCAGAGGATTTGGATAGCGGGTTTGTTGGTATGGGCGATCCAACGGAAAAAGACGAGGGAGAAGATGAGGATGAGGGAGAGAAGCAGAGTGGTCAGGCGGGGAGTGGGACTGGCCAAATCAAACCCAGCTGGGTGGCAGACAGGGACTGGAGAGTGCTCGAGGTGGTGCACGACGTGATGGAAGAGTTTGGTGAAAAGTTCAAGGCTATTTGGGCGTGAGTGTCGTTGAAACTTGGTCGTGCAAGACGAGTCCGTCGGATGTTGTACAAGTTACTACTCGTTCGGGTTGTGGCGTATTCGCATTCAATATGATCGCACCTCTTCCAGTAATACCACACGCAGGTTCCCTCCGTCATGAAACCCTCTACATCCGTTGGACGAGATTACACTTGCCGACATGTCGCCATATCTCCTGTAACCTCTGTGGATTGTAGCATGGGGAAAGCAGGGACTGGCAGCTACTCCGAAATCACATTGCAGTCTGTGAAACACTCCCATACCATTTCGTGTCTGCAGTAAGCACAGTCCAAGTACACGACACCCTTCACGATCCGGATCCATCCTAGATGACTTCCAGTCCATCTGCTATGTGTTAATGTCCTCACCACTGGGAGAAGCACCCGACCACGAATAAACCCAGTGTTCTTGACGTGGTGCAGGGCTCTGGCGAGTCATTAAGGCGCTAGCAGCATATGCAGTCTCACAGGTACCAAATTTATTGTGTCTTTGCTCTCCGACGTCCACTGAATTGACAGTGTTGAAGGTAGCAGTGCCCAGCAATTGGAGGTTCACGCCGTGTACTTTGCATTCGCCAGACTCGGTATCGCGTTGGTGCGTAGTGATGGTACTGATCGCTTGAAAGGCTGGCGCGAGTGCCTTCCAAGTGGTGAAACTTGGCTGGATGTAGCTGCACAAATTAGGGGTACCTAGTGGCATCGAGAAGTCGCCGTGCTGACTTGGTCTCCATGGACGATATTAGCAAAGTGAGTGATTTCCCTTTGCTAATGAAACATGTTGAAGATTTCTCACAACCGCGTGTAACTTATAGGCATCATCCAGTGTCACGGGGTACATGCTGGCTTTCACGTCCGTGTGATTGTTGAAATGTATGCGAATGTGTGCCTCGCCAAAAATAGTCCAAGCCCCCTTGCTACCCTTACAAGCTTCGACCCATACAAAGAGTGAGTACAATTGAACGGGTGCTGATATTGGTCAATGTTGACATGCAGTGCTGTATATCAATATGACATGATGTCAGTGCCCCAAAGTCAGCCAGCACCCAGGTGATTTCTACCCGGGTGTTCACACTGTCATGTGGTCCTCCAGGCCAAGAGTACTGTGCCCCAGTATTCTGATGGAAATACATGGTCCAGGTGGTTACACATGCCGCATGATCACGAATACAGAATCGGTGCGAGTCAACGGTACGGATAAGCCCTGGTGAACCTAGAGGTCCTATAAAGATGTGTGAGGCGAGCTCTTTTTCTCTTCGTTTACGAACCACTCCACAGTACTCGCCCCTACAATGAAGTTTCTCGCTTCACTCGCTTTAGCTCTAGCTGTTGCTCAAGCAACTCCGGTCAAGCGTGCCGACCCTCAGGGCATTGACGTCTCTAGCTATCAGCCCAACATTAACTGGCATACTGTCGTCAGCAATGGGATCCAGTTCGCATACATCAAGGCCACTGAAGGGACATGTTCGGTTATTTAGTTTGCATCTCTTGTCCGTGTGCTGAGTTATGCTGCTGTTTTCAGCCTACATCTCGCCCACTTTCAATTCTCAATATACTGGTGCCACAAATGCCGGACTCATCCGCGGAAGCTACCACTTTGCGCGCCCGGATATATCCTCGGGTGCTACTCAGGCTAATTACTTCCTGGCCCACGGAGGTCAGAGAGCCCCTTTGTGTATTGTCGTCATCTAATTGTTCTGTTAGGTGGCTGGTCTGCAGATGGAATTACACTTCCTGGAGCATTGGACATCGAATGTAGGCTGTTCCAATTACCATTGGTAGTGAGGGCTGATTCACAGATAGACAACCCTTACGGTGCCGAGTGTTACGGCTTGACAGCTTCACAAATGGTTTCATGGATTGCGGATTTCTCTAACACATACTATTCTCAAACGACCCGGTAAGAAAATTCCCTCCTGTTATATGTGACGGATCTGACTATTCTTTTTTTCAGTTACCCAGGTGATCTATTCTCTGACTGATGTGCATCATAGCTTGCTAACACTAATGGTCTAGTCATCTATACCACAACTGACTGGTGGAAGACTTGCACTGGCAATAGCGCTTCCTTTGGCTCTACCAATCCTCTGTGGATTGCGGCTTGGGGCTCTAGTATTGGTCCCCTTCCTGCGGGATGGTCGTACACTTCCTTCTGGCAGTACGCTAACTCGGGCCCGAACCCTGGTGATGCTGATCTCTGGAATGGTGACTACGCTGGTTTGCAGAGGTACGCTTACTCTTCGACTCAGCGGAGATTCGAGTGACATCTAAATTTCACCTGTACGCTCCAAAATAGAATGGCCCGCGGTTCTTAAAGGTCGGAGTTCGCGACCCGTTTTTCTTCTTTTTTAAATACCGTGTCCATGTAGTCATTATTGCTACGGGCAAGAGTGAATCATCGTGTAGTGTTTTCACATGTGAAAGTACTTGAATGGATGGAAAGTTGCAAGTTCAAAGTAAGAGGCTGTGGGGCCCCGGATCGACAAACGAGAACAGGTAACGGTTGCTGGCTCGTTCGGTGTGTGTGTTAGCTTGACGTGTCACTCTAATCCTTTCTCAAAACAATTCGATGACACCCAGCGCTGCCCGTGATGGCAGACACGACCTAACTCCTCCGGTCAATCTCTGTTCTCACTTGTTGGTTCCAGCAATAAGTTCACTTTCGTGTCTTGGTGTCTGATGCTCAATCTTGGTGGAGTGGGTATTCAGAAAGTTATATCATTGCTGGATGTTGAGGGAGAGGATATTGTTTGGAATTTGTTGATTACCTACGCTCTTAATAGCTACATCGGACCATTAGTTACATCAGGATACTTAGTGACTACAAGTATCCTGCAGTTTTACAGATATTCTCAGGGGTGGATAGGATAACATCCAGATACCAACAGGCTATTAAGGACAGTAACTGACATATTAGTTTCATCAGTAATCTCGCTGTAACCAGTGTACCTGTGAGTTTATAGGTGCGGGTATGGATATTCGGCAGACACGGGTACGGGTATGGGTGTGTTGAATGAGCAAGCGCGCAAGCAGTAGTAACCGCAGGCGTCATCAATCCGTGCACTATGTGGGATAATTCGTGAGCTCATGGATCTGTCAGATTTGACCCCGCAGACACCATACCGCATGGTGCACGCATTCTTTATGTCGCACAGGTGGTCTATTTCAGTCTCTTTTCAAATACAATATCACTATAAAGTAATCTACCTTTGCCTGCGAGCACCTCAGTCCGTTGCTTATCCGCACGACTGAGTGTGTTCCGCTAGTTGTGCACTGTATTTTCCGTCGGCGGCAAGTTCCTTCAGGGTGCTGGTACCCGCGAGTATATCCGTGCAAGATTCCAATGTCACGGGTGCAAACTGGCTTACATCCATGTAGCTATTAAAACGTATGTGAATATTCGTCTCGCCAGAATTAGTAGTCTAATCTAATCCCCTTTGTCATCCCCAGGAATAGGATCCGATAGACCTCAGCTCATTCAAGGAGCGAGCTAATACAGCTTAACGAATGCTATTGTAAGTCGACAATGACATGTGGTGCTTCATACCCATACCAATGACATGATGCCAGTGCCCCAAAGTCAGCCACATCTAGAGTTCCCACCGCCGGAAGTTTCCGCATTAGCTAACGGGCCGTAGCTCTCATGAATTCTATTCTAAACACACAATTCACCTGGTTGTACACGCTCCATGACCACGAACGCGACATCGGTGCGAGTCAACGGGTACGGATAAGGCCCTGGTGATCCTAGAGCCCCCATAAAATATGTGAGGTGGACTCATTCCTCTTCGTTCACGAGCCACTCCACAGTACTCGCCCTTACAATGAAGTTTCTCGCTTCACTCGCTTTAGCTCTAGCTGTTGCTCAAGCAACTCCGGTCAAGCGTGCCGATCCTCAGGGCATTGACGTCTCTAGCTATCAGCCCAATATCGACTGGAGTACTGTCGCCAGCAATGGGATCCAGTTCGCATACATCAAGGCCACTGAAGGGACATGTTCGACTGTTTAACTTATATTTCTTGTCTGTATGCTGAGTTATGCGTTTCAGCCTACATCTCGCCCACTTTCAGCTCTCAATATACTGGTGCTGCGAATGCCGGACTCATCCGCGGAAGCTACCGCTTTGAGCGCCCGGATATCTCCTCGGGGGCTACTCTGGCTCGTTTCT
>JBBPKN010000641.1:0-32489 GCA_038089275.1 Pulveroboletus cf. rosaemariae
TAGGTTCGTGCAACGCTTGCGTTTGGGATGGGGATTGACAAGAGCAACGTTCGGTATGTGCCTCGATTCGCCCTATTTTTAGTCGACGCGCATCAACTAGCTTAGATACATCATCCATTATGATCTCCCGAAGAGTATGGAAGGTGAATCAACATAAAAGAAGTGGTGCCATTATCTTATAAATTCCAGGGTATTACCAAGAAACTGGTTGGTTGTCTTCGAGAGTCATTTCCAAGCTAACCTACTGTAATAGGTCGGGCAGGTCGAGACGGATTGGTGAGTTGCGCTGTGTTTCCTTACGTCCTAACTTGACTTCTTCACTATAAGCCTTCCCGCTGTATACTCTACTACTGTAAGATATGATGACTGCCGTTTAACGTCCGCTTATGCTGGTATTAGCACGTGAGGATGCCCTTCGTCTTCGAAAGTTGGTGTCCAGTGCGCATGCCAGACGATGTGATGCAACCGCTTCCCGGAATGTGCTTGAGCCTAGTCAACGGTTGGTTGATAGCCTAGAAATGGTATGTTCGCTAGTGATTTGCTGTTCGTGCTGTCAATTATACCGACTGTCCCCCCTCTGCCTAGCTCGTCAGTTTTGCAGAGAACGTTACAACCTGCAGACATGTCGTAAGTGACCCCCTTGACCAGGCTTGTGCGAAGCGTTTTTGACGTGCGTTCTAAGTTTATATGCAGGTACTTTGGCGAGATCGTTGATACAACGGACGACAGTGTCATGGAGAGTGTCTGCGACAAGATGTGCGACGTGCGTAGTTCGCTGACTGACGGTCACATCCTTCTCGGGTTTGACAAAACTCCACTTCGTGATGTACATCATATAGGTGTGTAAGACCCCCGAGAAGACGCGACAACGGAAGGTGAACCTCTCCGAGGAAGACTATGCCGCTGCGGTCACCTCAACGCCGGCTTGGAATTGCGGGTATGAAGACAATGAAGACTTTGAGGAGCGGGTACCCCAGCGAGGCGCGCCGTCGTCGTCTGGTACGAGCGGAAATGCGCCCAACCCAGGTCAAATGACGCTCTGGGACTGTCTCAACTCTGTGCCGGCTCCAGAATTCAAGCGACCCAACGCACACGGACGTGACAAATTGGCCTTGCCCAACTTGAAGAGGGTCAAGGTGGATCATGTGAAGAATGGACAGATTACGAAGGGTGCAGGTTCGGCTAACAGTGCCAGTACAAGTACGAAGACCAGTGTTTGTGCGAGCATAGTACCTCCACTCGGTATGTTACTCGCCTTGCATTGCCGTCTTGGTTGTCTTCCTATCTCACAGAGGTTTGGACCAGTCACTAGACCGCATAGTTCAGCGGGTAGTTTGAAGAAACCATTTAGGATACCGTTCAAGACCCCATTCAAAGAGCCTAACGAGAGTCAAAACCACGTTGTGAAAGCAGGTGATCATAACCGGGGTCAGCAGCCGGAGCGAGATACTCCCTCCCCGCCAGTCGAGAACCAGCATGCACAAGGCGAGGAGAGCGACGACGAGGTTGAGATCGTCGAAGTTCGGATCAAGCAGGGGCCCACCTCATCCACTGACATCTCAGATGACCAAGGTACGTTAGACTGGTTCCAATCCCCGTTTGCTAAGCATGGTGTTTTCCCTCGCAGTGGACGTGGACATGAACATCCCTGAAGTGGAGATGGAAGTAGAAGCGAGCTATTCGCGCAAAGTTTCTGTGCGTTATCACTCTCGGCCTTGCTACCATGCTACTCACGCGCACACGGACAAATGTAGCTTGAAACACGAACAAGCGCTCTCAATGCGCTTCGCAAATCCCTCCATCGAATCTTTCCCCTCGACACAGACACGGTTTGTAATACTAGTTGGGACATCCTCAAAGATGCTCCAGTGAGCAGGGAAGACAGGTACGTACCCGATAATTCGGACGTCGTACGATGTACACGTCGAATGACTTTGACGTGGTCTCATCGCAGGACGCTTGTTCTCGCAAAAGCCGCCAAGATACTTGAATATGCCGTTCATTCCATGTGCGCGACACCATCTGGATACGAGCTACGCGTAGCGCAACAGCAGCGAGCGATCGCGTCGTTGGGTGTTGACTTGGAAAAGAGAAGGACCAACAGCAGCGAGAGGAACAGCGTACACTCGGCCGAGAGCGCGGACGAGGACGTGCAAGGAGTCATGGATGCTTTGAGAGGTGTCGATGGGTGGTGGCATAAAACGCACAAGCGACGTCGTGGCTGACAGCCACTGATATCACAAGGATGGCCCTTTTTTCATCTGTCGTACGTTGTCACCGAGGCGTCTTACTACGAGGAGCAAGCATCGTTCCTGACCCTCAGAATTTCAGAATTGAATTATCACCCTGGTTGCCCAGCCCAAGCAATCCAAATCCAAGGTCTCTTGTAGCATTCATAGACTTAACTCCTAGACCCTGGGTGATGATGACTGTTTTCAGTCGCAATGTTCAGATCCTCTGACGTCCTCACCATCCTCTGGCACTTGACTGCCTCATAACGCCCCTCAAGGCCTCACTCTCGCATTTGGTCGTCTACCAATTGAATTCATATAGACTCGCCTCCCTAGTGCCTCCTCACGTCTTCCTGTTGCGCCTTACATGTGCCATCATATAGCCCGTAGATGCCACCTGTCCACACACATCACCTCCAACGTCTAACCCAACGTCGAATGCAAGTATCCCAAGTATGTGTGAGGAATTCCAAGAACTCTCCAACCTCCAGCAGATTAACAATGCCCTGTAAGATAACTCAAAACAAGAGCCAGATGATAGCCGCCCGGTAAGAGAGACATGGTCGGGATACGAGACAACTGGCGTTATACCCCAACGCCGACGCGGTGGCTGGCTACCCCACTAGCCCCGCCGGTCCCCATACCGCTCGCGGCATGCACCCGCTTGAGCACCGCCAACTCGGTCAATAACCGAGCCCTCTCCGTCAGGAGAGTGTTTGTTGTTGCTATCGAACTTGCCGATGCAACCGCGGGCGATAATGTCCTCATTGGATTTGATGGTGGTAGCGGGGGGGACGACGCACCCTTCTTTCCCATTGTCGTTGATGAGGGTGCACGTGTCGTGTTTGGCGCATACGGGCCCAGAGGTGTCTTTGCGCCCGAAAACCCGGTCGAACTCGCCCCTGTGCCAGTGTTCGTACCACTAGTCCCGGCATGTCGTGAGGTACCGGGCGTTGAAAACGAAGGTGGGGAGGGGGTATAGGAGGGGGAACGTTCGCGACGGTAACGGGAACGTCCCGTTCCCACCCCTTTCGCTGCTCCTAAATCCACTCCGGGGTGAGTTTCGGTCGCGGTGTCATGACGAGACATCATTTGGGAACGAGTACGCCATTGCGGTCGGGACTTTGCAGGCGTGCTTGTGTTGTTAAGGTTCGAGAAGGAGATATCAAAGGATGCATCTGAGTACGCGGTGGGAGAGGGTGGGGAACTTGAAGGAAAATGTGGGTGAGGATATTTTGATGCGGTGGGTGTCATTGGTGATGGAGGAGGAGATGGAGATGAAGGCGGGGATGCACGGTGGGGTGTGCGTGACTTATCTAAACCCAGACGCGGGCAAGGAGGCATCTCTGCTTTCGGGCGTAACATCGGCGTGGAGGGCTCACCTGTGCGCGTCAGTTTGTGTCGCTGGAGTTGGGACTGGGAAGATGGTCCCGAACCTGAACCCAAGTTCATACTAAACGCGCGTGACTTAGAGTAAGAGTGAGAGCGGGAGGCAGCAAAATGGCTGAGTTCGGTGGCAGCGTCGACAGGGTCGATCCATCCGGTGAGACGGACACGCCTGGGTGTTGGTGTTGGGGGGGCGTGGGGGTCATCATTGTCCTGCTGGTTCGCACCGTCATCTTGGTCCTTGGCTGCATCCTCATACTCAGAAACATGCTCGTGTGACACAGACGCATCAAAGGACAAAGGTCCTGCTAGTGCTCGGATATACGAAGGGTCTTCTAGCTCGTGTATGCAACGCGGGTGAAACGTAGGTGGCTGATCGTCGTCGTCCTCCGCGTCCTGCATCATCCGACGGGGATCGTACATTTGCAATGTATCCTGTGACGCCTCCTCAAACTCGTCCAGATTGTCATGTGCATTGGAAAGGCTAGTACGTGAGGAGATGCTTCTTGCGCGAATGGAAAGGTCCGTGCCTGTCGTAGCGGATGCAGAGAGGGATGGCTCAGGGGAATGGACGAGGGGATGGCGGGGAACGTCTGAAATGTGTGAGAGTGTAGAAAAGTTGGCCTCAGCATCTGGATCTATGGATGGGGAAGGAGAAGGGGACCGAGGTGACCTCGACTTTTGGACGGAAGAGGGCCGGAGGAGGAGGGACGTGGAAAAGTCAGCGGTGCCGCCCTCGTCTTCGGTGCCATAGGAGTGGTAGTTCGAATACAGCGAGCGTGGGTGTGAGGGTCTATGAGAAGACTTGATACGAGGCAAGATCCCCCTTCGACGAGCGAGCCAGCAAAGAAGTTCACCAACGAAGACAGTCTCCTCCCAACCCCCATCGGCGAGTCGTTGAGGATCGACCTCTCCAAGACCTATTTCATCGACCCAACCATCAACGCTGACACCTCCCGCTCCGTTGAGCACCGAATCATCTGCGTTGGAGGCCGCAAGAGAGTGCTCTGCATCGGCGTCGGCAGATGGGGTACCGCCGCGAAGAACGTCACACTCGAGGACCCCTAGGAGGACAAGCATGGCACGGGACTTGGCCTCTCGGGTGCGGGACTGGCGGACGGAGAGAGGGATGGGGAGACGGGCACTGATAAGAGATTCGAAGATGGCGAGAAGGAGGGAGGGGGTGAGGTCGGTTGGGTGGTCGAGGGTGAAGGGGAGGGCGAGAGCAGCGAGGAGGGCATTGAGAGACGGGAGCAGGGTGGGGGACAAAGGACACGGAGAGAGCGTGGACATCGTGCGAGGCGACGTCCAGGATGGTCTCGTCGGCGTCGTCGGCGTCGATGGGGGAGATGTGGCGGTGCAGTTGACTATAAAGTGACCCTAAACGCGTTTGAAAGCCATCGCAAACAACGTCGAAAGGTGTGACGAGACCATCGAGCTCGCTGTGCTCGACAACGATGGCGACGTTTGAATACGTTGAGATCCCCGCCGAGGCGATTCGGCTCAAACCGTCGTCGCTCGAACCCGCCACAAAAGTCCTCACATCGCTACCCGACACTCGCCCCCCGTCGTCCTCGTGGCGGGCATCATCCGAGCTGCTCTCGACCAAGTCAGCTCTGGCGCTCGTCCCGCAGGTGCTGCTCTCCGCGTCCGTCCCCGCCTCTGTCTCGCCTACCTCCAGTGCCATTGCCTCTGCTATTTCCACCCCGACTCCGTCCTCAACAGCCTACGCCCTTCTTAGCACACGGGATCCCCTTTCTGTACCCACAATGACTGCCAACTTTCGCCGCTTCGTGTCTAAAGTGGGTCCCGTCTTCTGGCTGCAGGACCGTATCGAGGAAGTTATCCTATGGAAAAAGGGCTGGAAATGTACTACGGTCTGGCTCATTGCGTATGGCTTCCTCTGTGCGTCTTCTCCCTGTCTTTGCGCGCGACTGTTCATCTGGAATAGGTTACTTCCCAAGAATGGCACTGTTGATCCCACATATCTTGTTGCTTGGCGTCATGCTTGGCTACTACCCTGATCCAGGTGCCAAGTCAGTCCCAATCAATATTGGTGAAGGAACAGCCGATTGGCAGGCTAATATACAAGCTATCCAAAATCTCATGGGTGCCTTGTGAGTATGTCCATCCACGTCTATCGTTCATGTAATTGCATGTACTCTAGTTCTGATGCACACGACGTTGTCGTCCCCCTTCTCGTCTTCTTGTTGGCCCCACAGACACCATCTTCATCTACATCCGTACCCTCGTCAACTCAATTTCCCCCTAAATCCCAATCTAAATTCACCTCCACCTCCGCGTCGACCCGTACATCGTCTCATGAACCGATATCACAATTCATTCCCAAATCCCCTCGATGTACCTCTGACTCAAGCCTACCTGCCGTCCAGCTGACCACCCAACCACACCACCCCCTGCTTATCGTTACTCTCGTAACCTTCTTCCTCCTACTCCCGATCCTTATGACCGACCTACTTCCTCTCCGTCTTCTTTTTTTCCTTGCTGGTGCAGGTGGTGTAGGTTCTCTCCATCCTCGTATTAGGAGCTCGTCCTCTGTTGTATCGACTGCACTATCTGGCTCTGGTCCTGTCGTTTCATTCCAACTCTCTACTCGCATCCCCTGCTTGCCTACACCCTTTACTCTTTCTCCTGCTGCCGTACATTGTGGCCGTCTCCTCTCCCTTGACTCGTTTCTGTGCTCATATAGACGCACATTTACCCTCACACTCACTTCCCGCGACATTTATATCTTCTTCCGCCAACTCATCGACAACGACAGACTCGACGACACAGTCTGGCGTGCTCCACTTACCCACGTCGAGCTGTGGGAAAATGAGCGTTGGGTGCAGGATGCGACCGAGGGGAAGCGACGCAAATCCGTGGTGACGTTCGTACGAGAGGGCGAAGAAGAGGATGGGGAGGAGGATGCAGCGTCGGTGACGTCAACCGGAACCTCGGGAACGGTGACAGGACTCGGAGATGTGACAAAAGGGACGATGATAGCGGGAACATGGTCCAAGATGAATCTGAAGCCGAATGAACGGGTCGCGTGGACGAGGGGCAGGGATGGATGGAGTGGCGTCGGTGGAGAAGTCAGGTGCGTTGGCGTTCTCGAGTGTGGTCTAGTTACTCTGCGCCGCCCTTTTTGGTGGCATTTTTTATCTGTTTGCGTCTTGTATTGCTCTCACTCGTGTTCTGGGATGCTCACGTTGTTTTTTGCATAGCAGCAACCTTACGTTTTCGCTTTCTCCTGGCTGGGCATTTGTCGAGACGGAGGGTTGGCGACCTGATCTGAATGCTCTGTGGGCTATTGAGGATGCTCAGAGTGCGCATGTGTCCGTGGGGGCGGATGAAGGTATGCATTGTGACGATTGTCTTTCTCTTGTATCGAACCCTTCATTGCATTTTTCCTCGTTACCTGGCGTCGACTCATTGTTTCTACCCTCGCTGGATCTGGTGTACTGATCATACAACGCAGACGGTTGGACATATACCACCGACACCTGGGCATATCCCCGGCCGGACGCGCGACCGGGTGATGGATGGGTGACACGCCGACGGCGGTGGGTAAGACGGGTGTACTTCAAGGGCGTGGAGCGATGACTCTTGTCTTTTTGCGTCGACGGTTGTAAAATAAAAAAAAAAAGGGTCGACGCCCTCACGTTTATACGTGGTACGCTTATATGGCGCTGGAATAGAAGGAATGAATGTGTGTCCAGCTTCCAACGCACAGTTCAGAACGTCGTGATTGCCGGGATCTCAGCCTCAAGGTATTCGTGATGTGCAGTCACTTGGATCGTAGAGTAAAACCACTGTGCGCTTGTCTATACCGTTCTTTTCCCCTATGATAATCGTTGGTTAAGGGCCGAAGCAACCACAAACGGGGCGCTGATCGATACTGACGGGGCTATCTACACTTGGACGTTCACCGATGCACGTTCTCGTCTAGGAAAAGGAAAAGGCAAAGGCAAAGGGAAGGACTACCATGTGCAAGGATGCAGTCGCGTTGTGATGACACGCGACTCTCGTCCCCGCTTGCAGCGCCGATGTGGAGCCGAACTCGAGCCAAAAAAAAAATCCATACGTGGCCAACTGCACTCATATTAGCACGAGGAGACGGACGCGAGATGGGAAAGCGCGTGCGCGGATGGAGAGAACTGGGTGTCAGTGCGTGCGATGCACGGTGGGGGGGTTACTGCCTTGTGTGTCTCGCTTTGCCTGCGAGTCGACAGCGTAGGCTACCGCACGTCAGTAGAGCAGGCACCACGCCGCGAGGTTCCGATGGCGCAGGCACGCGCTTGATAAGCGTCCATTCCCTGCTGTCGCGTGTTGATGGATCGAGCACCTACCACGGCGGGGGGGATGAACTAAGCAACATACCTCAGGGGATCGAGACGATGGCAAGTGCGATGCTTCTGGACCACTGACCGTCACCCAGCAAGGGTGAGGGTGAGGAGGACAGGTGACTTTGCCTGCGTCTATCGCACGCCGGTGCGTGTGCGTATACACAGCGCGTACCGTTGTGTCTCGGATAGAGATCATGCAGCGCCTAGACCTGCTCGCAGCTTGCACGACGATTGCGCGTGTCACACTGGATCCACGATGTAAATAAGGCCAAACAGGGTCCTGAACATATAAAAGTCAGCTGTGCGTCCGTCAAACACCATCGTCAAGAATTTTTACCATGAATACCGTGCGTAACTGTCCCACTCTGAGCGATCCTGGATGTTGACAGAGCGTACAGATCACTTTGATCCCTGTGAACCAGAACAATTGCGGAAACGCCTCTTGCAGCTGTGGCTCAGCGTGCGCGATGTCGAGGTGATTTGAACTATTGCCTGACTCTGCTCTTGTTAGGTGCCAATGCAAGCCCGGAGAATGCAAGTGCTAAATGTTGCCACGTCGTAGCGGGATTGGGGTGGCAGCAGTGCATTGCAGTGCGAGTGTCCTTTTGTTGTTGTATGCATACGAGCGAGCGTTGAGTAATCCATGAGCTGTGTACTTGCATCTGCACAAGGACTGAGAATGACACAAGAATATCGCCAGTTCAAAATAAGCACTCATTTTGGGCCAGGAATAAGATGACCTACCCGGCGAGTTCCAACCACATCAGGTACTGTGACGATCTTGAGGCAATACCTGAAGCAGTGTACATCGGACGTAGCATCCGATGGAGTATGCTGTTCACAGAGTCGTTGAAGGGGACGGGTGAGTGAACCAGAGGTGGTGATGTGTCGGCGATAAGGTCAGATCTAGAGTGGAAAGCACTCGGTGGTGGGGTGAACTATATCGAACAGGAGGTGCTCGTGCGACTGCAAGGTAACACGGATGTACTGATATACGATGCACTAGACTGACAGTGGGCCTGGTCAAAAGCGCAAGGGCATCAGTGTAGTCAACGGGTCTCTCATCCAACCACGCGGCGTACTCACTTATCACGACCGAGGGTAACCATAGTTTGGAGGTGTGTGTGGTGCAGATTTTCTCTACCGATGCTCACTCTAGCAGTCTCTTACCCATCGTTCTATCCGACATGTTCGTTTCACTTCCAATTTTTCCCTGGGTGAAGTTCATTCCATCCCGAGCTATGTCATGTCATGGTGATGAAAAGGGGGCACCGAACGAGGTACCAGACGTCTGAAGGGACGCGAGGAAGAAGAAGGAAAACTGCACGTCCAAGCTGGCGTACGTGGATGAACGCACTCACAAGGCACACACTCCAGGTGAACGGTCAGTCAACGCACGACACAGAGAGGAAGCAGCGAACCATACGGTGGCTTGACGAGTGAACTGGCTAATACTGTACCGTCACTCGGGCACCCGAACACGACACTGGCTTCTACCACACGCCATCACGCAGGAAAATCGACCACAGAAACAGCAGCATCAAGTGCAGCACGATCTCATCGTCATACGATAGATTGGCCAGATTTGCATCGATCAGACGTGGTTTCCCTGTTGTTAGGTCCTAGATGACCCAACGACCGGGACAACCACTTCGAGTCTCGCAAGCCGTGCACTTGAACACCCTTGAGCATCCACGCGCTCAGCGATCCACTCACGGTGGGCACTGGCAGTACTGGCCTTCTCGTCATGCTTATCTCCCCAACACAACCTTCCTTGGTGACAGCCCATGCGAGAGCGAACCCTAACGTCCCTCGACACCGGATATCCCTGCCCATCGCTACCTAGACCTGGACCATCAGTCGTTTGTCCAGCTCCTCCTTGTTGGACACAAGCAATCCAGTCGAGTATGAAGAACGTCCCATCGACGACCCGTGCAGAATGACCCGCGAGCACTACGCCCGTGTACATGTCGACATTGTCTGTAGCATCATGCTCACCGCCAAGCTCATTCACTGAGTCCCTCTAGTATGCTATACATATCGTGCACATGGCGCTGCTGATGCACGGCTTGGAACAGTCCGACCCTGTACCCTCGCCTCCAGTGACTCCCTATTCCGTTTCAGACCCGATCTTCTTCGTCACCCTCGCCCCGACAATACCCCCCCAAACCATACCCACCGCCCACACCCAACCCAGTCCTCGTTTCTTCGCCCATTCTATCCCATTCACTCCAGTGAACAGCGTGCTCACCGTAAGAGGGGCCACCGCACGCCCGACACACATTGAAAACTGCACGAGCCCATTGCTACGGCCAAGTGCATCTGGAGAGGGCGCATGTCGCTTGATAAGGAGCATGTTGAGGCTCATTGGGATGGCCCCGATTTTCGAGAGAGCGAGAAGGGTGAAAAGGCCTGTCCAGACGAGTATGGATACCGAGTCTGGTGCAGACATGGACGGCGAACGCATGCGGGCAAGGATGTTGAGGAGCGGAAGGAGACCAAATACGACTGGCCAGATGTACATGCATGCATTGTATGTCTTGGCATAATCGAAACGCTGCAAGATGTAGGGCATGGCGAAGAAGCGTAGGAGCACGGTGAGCATTCCTGCGAACGCGAGCGCATTTCCGATCGTTGAGGGCTGTTGGATGATTATCAGTAACGGAAGACATACGTGACCTTGCGTGCTCCATACTCACATCGAGTCCCAGACCACCTGCATCAATAGGTGTGTAGCAGAACAACGTGAAAACGACGTCGAATGCGAGACTCAAAAAACTCAGTGCCAGTCCAGAGATCGTCAGTGCACGTATCGCGGGTATCGACAGCAGTGCCATTGCGCTGGAAGGTTCAGACTCATCTGTATCTGTATCTGAGCGTAATCCCGAGGCAGAGGAAGCACGGGCGCCAGCGCAACCATCCCTTCGTTTACTCGGAAGGGTCTTGGCATCCGAAAATAAGTCGTCAGCGTACGCTCCCTTCGTATCCTCCGAATCCATACCTCTTCGATAAGCATATACCCTAGTCCCGCTCCAAAAAGTGCACATGCGGCACTGACAATACAAGGAGGGAGATACGGGTGTTCCAGGAAGATGTCCCAGGAAAAGTACTGCGGGTAGCGTGTCGCAGCGTTCGCCAACGTCCCACCAATTAGTGACCTGTGGTTCACCTAGCCTGAATAGGTGACAGGATCAAGAGCAGGAGAGACGAACCCAATGACGGTCCCTACTGGCCACGAAAGGCTGTAGGTCGACACTGCCAAGTCTTGATTCGTGTCGTCTGTGATCTCGGCGAGAATCGAGTGAATAACAGCTATATTTCCTGCGAGCAGTCCACCTAGAGTGGTCGACATGTGAATACGACCTGGGATGATGGGTACTGACAGGTGAAAAGGAAACCGACCGAAAAATCTGGATGCGACGATACCAACAAAAGACGTAGACAGCCCGAAAGACATGGTCGTCGCTGCGATGCCGAGGAGACCGGTAAACACGACAGGACGTCGACCAACGACATCTGCACCAGCCCATCGTTAGGATACTCTGTAGTTTGAAGGGCTGCAAGGACATCTACCGACCTGATATTTTCCCCCACTGATACACCGAAAACACCTGAGCGAGGGAAAAGGTGCTCTCCTGTGGATCGTCCATCATGGAGGTCGTCAGTAAGAGAGGAACGTCAACGGAAAAGGCACACGTTCAGACACTATACGTACGACTATACCACTGTAAAACCCAACTTGCTCGGGTGCCGCAACGCGTAGATCAGCGAGCAACTGGTTAATGTAGGGAAATATCTGCTGATATGCGATGGGATCGATGATGCGGACAACGATGAGGGCGCTCAGTTGGGCCGTTGGAAGGGGTGTGACTGCTGGCTTGGTGGTGGGATTGGGATCGGGGGTTCCAGAGGACACGGCCTCCTCTTCGTCGCGGGGTAAGAGATGCGTCGACTCGTTTACGGTGTCGAGGTGGTCATGGCCGTTGGTGTCGTTGGCTAGACTCGGCTTGGATGCGGAATGACAAGTCGAGTGGAACATTCTTTCCGGGTACTAGGATGTGGCTGCTCATCCATCCCAAACAGACTATCCCTGGACACATGGCTATACCGTGTCGTCCTCGCACGATAGTCGCATCAAAGGTGGACTAGAAGCGGCAATCAGCGTCAACATCAGGAAGCAGCGAACACCATGCCCACCGATGGCCTCGGCGGTCAGGAAATGTCGGCACATTTTGGCGATCACAAGTCCTCCTCACCTGCTCTTGTTCGTCCCCGAAAATGGATGGATTTTGGATTTTGTTCCAGGGCCCCGCGAGGTTGAACGAAGTCAATCCGAGCTGAAATGACCGAGATCGTCGAAAGAGCTCCCGTCGCACTTGGACGTCACGCACTTGAATGTGCCGAGGCATACACACTGCGACTGAGTGTCAGATTCGTGCAGCGCAGTTGATTTGCATATGAGCTCGTCGATCGCCGTCTTCCTTACGAAGCTCATTGTAGGTCACATGACGAGTGTCGACACTGCCGGACTGACGAGCACCCACCCGTTGGCCATTAGAAATCGCGTTCCCGGAAACTGGTAGACATCCGTAGCCAGTAAAATCGAAAGCGACGAGGTAGCTCATCTCATCGGTGTCCCTCCCAGATGAGGACGAGCCTTCGCTTGCATCAGACAACGTACACCATACACGGACACGACTGTGACCACCCCACCCACTCACTCACGCACACTACGAACACACCTCAAGATGAGTGACCCGAAAAGCAGAGGTGTTCAGTGCTTGCAGCCGCAGCACTTGCAGGTGCATCTGGATCAAGTGGGAGCATACAAGGCGTGTGATGAACGAGGTGGCTTGCTTGTGAGCATGGTGTGGAGACTCATGTAGAAGTGCAGGTGTAGGCGTCGGCGCCGGAGCAGCACGCCTCGTTAACGGGGATAGAGACAACCTGCAGGAGCGCTACCCCACATGCCCATCGGCCATCAAGTCAACAGTGGAGAAAGAAAAACAGGTCATCACTGACAGTCTGCATGATTCTGTATGTGAGTGATAAATCGAGTTTGCTTGGATGCACGCAGACTGGAGGAAGGAGCGTGTTTAGGTGGAGGGAGGGTGGTCATACCTCTGGCAGATTGTATTGTCGTCTGGATCAGTTAGAGAGCCAGCCAGCAGACGTCGCACGGGATATTGTCTCACCCCACATGATTGCCCCACCCCCTCTGTATCATTAGCCAAGATGGGTTCAAAAGACAGCCTTACTTATTTTTGTGGCTCGATTCATTAGTCCTCATGAAGCGGCCTAAGAGGAGAGGCGTTGCGATTATCGCAAGGTACAACGCAAGTTGTCGATATGGGTGTTTGCCTGCATGCTGTGGTTGGATTGATAGCCAGATCCCCGGGCTGTGGGCTCGGTGATTCTCCAAATACCTGCATGTGGAAACCCGCCGCTGTTAGACCCTTCTGGCGACCTTCCCATGCTTACCCAACGAGGATTGAATGAACCAGGGGTTACCTGTCTGCCACTGCAGTACTGACAAGACACCATCTATGCACGAAACCCAATCTCACTATCCAAAGGAGTGACACGTGAACGTTGTTAAGTACCTTGTGCATTCAAGTTCACGTTACCAGCTACCCGAGGGAACGAATGTCTGTCACCTTTGAAAAAAATCGTGACTTGTGCCTTGAGCCCATCATTCAACTGGATGTGCACGAATGAGGTCCGCCCGCACGCCATCATCGCTGCTGAACGTGTGTACCCAAATGGGTTGAGGTGATGGCGGCAAGATCGTGAAATGTAAGGAGCCCACCTCGTGCTTGATGCATATGAGAACAGCCTAGAGAAGCATCAGCGGAGATGAACAGGCCACCAGCAGGCCACCATTAGATCAGATACCCCATACGTACAGTCACCAGAGACAAGTAGAGCCTTGCACACGATTCCATGAAAGGGCTACGCCAAGCAGAGAATATGTGGCGAAAGCAGAACCCCAGATTCGTCGCGTTGTGATTCCTACCCTGTGGCAAATGACGTGTTATTGTCAGGACGGCTGATTGATGGCTGGGACGTGACGAAGACCTGACATGTGTGTGGCGACCCATCAGACAGCATTGGAGCCGAGCCTCGTGAACCACCAAATGCCATGTGGTGCGCGATGGTGCCTAGTGTTTCCCCTGGCGTTAGGCGCACCCTTACGAAAGAGCGTCGACAGCCTATCACATGAGTGCGCAGCAGCATGCATATGAAGCCAGCCGAAAATAACAACCTGTCTTCCTGGTCAGCAACATCGTCGGGGGTGGTCTCCCTCGTCCACAGCCAAAGCGTTTGGTTAGACAATCGGCCATCATCGATGGGAGTAGTACTCGGAAAAGGCAAGCCACGTTTCACAGCCGAACTCCAGGCGATCGCAATCCTGCGACATGTATACTGGACGGTAGGAGTCGATCGGACTTCAGAGTAGCAGAGTGCTCTAGAGAGGGCTTGGGTATTGCAAGGTGAGAGGCGCGGACTCGACCCACACATACAAAACTATGCCAGTACACCCACCCTGCAC
The DNA here is from genome assembly GCA_038089275.1 of Pulveroboletus cf. rosaemariae. NCBI lineage: Eukaryota > Fungi > Basidiomycota > Agaricomycetes > Boletales > Boletaceae > Pulveroboletus > Pulveroboletus cf. rosaemariae. The sequence goes on from JBBPKN010000641.1 coordinate 14,520, forward strand.
TCACCTTAGACAGAGCCATACAAGATAAAGTGCGAAGAGTGTCCTAGTACGTTTAGGGGGGAAAAGGTCAAAGCAGCATGTTCATCAAAGGTTCTCGTGTTTATGTACGGAGCCTGACCGCAAGGGTACCCTCCCAGTTGTCGTCACGCGATGTTATAAAACCTTCCAGTTGCTGGGATGTTGGCTATCGATTAGAAGATGACGATGATATACGACGTGGGCCGATTGTGCAATTGTAAGAAGGGACCCAGTACAGAGACGAAATTTTCCATGGACCCCCCGTCTCTACAGACCATCGGCATGTTGACGTGACGAAACGATCTTGCCACACTTTACACCTACCCAGTGCAGTGCGTCGATAGTTCGTCCATGTAAAAGCATTCCTAGGGAGAGAGAGAGAGAGAGAGAGAGAGAGAGAGAGAGAGAGAGAGAGAGAGAGAGAGAGAGAGAGAGAGAGAGAGAGGAACGGACAGACGCACGTAACAAGTCATACGATCCTGTCATGTATGTGTGGGGAACGTCCTAGTAATACGAAATAGGTGCGCATGAGTATCGGAACCACCATAATGTGGTCGCACAGGCCAACATAGCAGCCCAAGCAAGAGCGGAAGAGTATACACATACCCTTCGCGACAAGAGACCCTTGCATTCATCTGTTCAGCTGCGTCAAGAACCTGCAAGCACACCGTGGCTAGTAGTGAGAACAAGACTAGACAACGATCTATACAAAGCGGTCGACGTAGTGTACACGAACTGAAGATGTACGATACGCGGGCGATCATTATATCTAACGCGGTGACATAACCAATGAGCCAACCAGAAGCCATCCTAGTGAGCTGAGGCGGAGAAACCGTCAAACCGTACGCTAGACAGGGAAAGGTTCACCCGACGTACGGCAAGCACAGCAATGGTGATAACTTATCAGATTGGATGAGCCATCCTGATAGCTACGCCATACATAGACACAAAATCTTCCTATCACTCCACCGATACTCTTCGAACTCTCGCACAAATCTCGCTCACATACTACGAATACACCTCACGATGGGAACTAAGAACAGAGGAAACACATTTGTCACTCAAAAACGCCACCTGCACGACTGGCGTCTAGTGCTTGCAGTCACCACAGCTGCAGGTGCAACTAGATTGGGAGAAAAATACAAGGCATACGGTCAACGACATGATCTACCTGCCGACACAGAGTAAAGACCTACGTAGAGGTGCAGGTGCAGGTATCGGCACCAGAGCAGCACGCCTCGTTGACGGGGATGGAGATAAACTGCAAGAATGTTGCACAATGCGTCCATCAGTTTCGCGTCGATAGCACACGACGAAAAACAGGTCATTACTGACGGTCTGCATGATGTTGTACTTGTGTGATAAAACGCGGGTTGCTTGGATGTATACGGACTGGAGAACGAGCAGGCCCAGCGGAGGCAGGGGATTTATACCTCTTGCAGACCCCTATTTATTGTTGTTTATAGCGTCCTGCAAGGGTGATATCTTCTCGTCGGGGTATCACTTCCTCACAGCCATTATTCGGCTGACTTGCTCCCAAGTTGTTCCGTCCGGCGACCACAGGGTAGGCCAAAACGGGATGGATTTGGAACAATAAACAGATCACAGCCATAATTTTTCCTGTTTCACTGCTGTTCGTGGAGACGTCCCAGGAAGAGGAGATGGGGTAAAAAGGATAAGGGAACAAAAAATAGGCAGAAAGAACGCTAAAACGTTCAGTGATCCCTGGGGGTACAAACATGATGTGTACGTTCGTTTGGGGTCACTGGTGTGCATGCGCAGTCGTTGGTCTAGCCTGTCGATTCGGATACCTGGATCTTGATGTCGTTCTGCATACCATACCGCTAGTTGTGTGACCCTTTTCTTTCAGGTTCTTCGGATGACTTGTCCGACAGGGTCAAGAACTAAGGGTCCACTCAATTGCACTGCACTCCAGATGAGAGACTGTCATGCATGAAACATTTCAGTACCGAGTCTGAACCCTTGCATTGATAAGCCCTGCCTAACAGCGTTTCAGAGACGTTTTGGGAAAGCTCAACCGATTTGAGGTGATAAAGCCATTGCCCCAAGTACGGGAAAGTGGTGTTGTCTGTCGCTATTTGAAGTCTGTAACTGTTCTGGGTGTCATATAATCGGGGATGTTTTAATGGAGGTTGCGTGTGCTGCAATTCACCCCGTGTTCGCCTGCATTAAATCAATCGGGGTGATGATCTGGCGTTTAACTTTTTCTAGAGTCACGTTGGGGCGCCACGGATAGGGACAACCAGGAACTACCCGATGCCTGGTATAGGGTAGGTACGGGAAAAACCAAGGGGATGAAGGAAACCGCTATGTCGGCAGACAGCTACCGGATCAGGTGTTGCACAGACTAAACATCCTGAGTGGAGCCACCAAATGGACAGTAGACCATCAAGCGTGGGTTCGTGGGTATATTGTGCCAGGCAGGGGAGGGGCATGGCGACGAGGAGACTTCCGGATTCGTTTCTGTGATAAGTGACGTGCCGTTGTTAGATGGCTTTGGGGCATGAAGAGATAGCGTCATCCAAGTATGTGCAATGGCCTGTGTCATCTGTGAGTGTCGAGTCCCAGGTAAACTAGTACCGGTGACCATGAAAGATGATTACGAACCATAGGGCGACACCGCGTACGACAGGAATCTTGTTTCTCTCCCAACATTCACCAATCCGCAACGAATTGCCGTCGTCAAGATGATACAACGTCGACACCATCGAGTAGGAGTGCAGCTCCACAGCCGTTGACTCCAAATACAGAGAGACCCAGTCATCCTCTAGGCAAGATTACGGGAAGATGCTCTCCCCTCACAACTGGTGTCCAGCCTATGGGATGGCTGTCCCCAGCATAGGCGATGACTATACAATAAGGTGGCCGACGTTCCAAATTTCGGGGAGAGGCTTCAGAAGACTTGGTGATAGTCTGGCGTGGCGGGATGATTGCACCATATCCTTTAGAGAGCACGATCGAATCGGTTTCAGGACGGTACAATGTTCTCGAGAGGGCTTGTAAGAGGGCTTAAGTTGGACCATAGGGTAAGTCAAGGAGTTGTCATCTTGGAGACACAGGGTCATCACAATGTATTGCCTGCGCCCACCTCAAGTGCAGACGTTAGATTTATCGTTCCAGGGGAAGAGAAAAGACCAGAGCAAGAGTCCAGAAGGGGGAGAGAGATGAACACCAAAACATACCCGGGGGGTTGAGGTTATATGTGGCTTGACCGGGGAGGTACCCTCACGGTCATCGTCACGCACGTAAGCTTCCTTCGGCCGAAATATAGAAACAGCTGATGGTCGATGAGGGTATGTTGGCGACATATGTGAGGGAGATATATAGTGGCAGGGCCAGTGTCAAGTCTTTTTAAACTTGAGCATCTGTGCCATTAGCCTTTTTTGACTCCTGTAATGTGCTCCCTAAGTCTTTTGAGTCTTTTGAGTTTTCTGTCTCTCTGTCCTAGCCCCCCTTTTTAGAGGTTAGTGTCTGTATTCCATTTTTGCCTCTGTTTCTCACCATCTCAAAGTTTTCAGTGTTAAAAGTCAAAGCCATAACACAGGGATTTATCAATTACAAAATAGAGTGGTGGTAAAGTAGGGAAGAATTTCTGTGAAGAAGTGTCAAAAATAATAGAAGACATGTCTAAAAGAATTCAATTGATTATCAAAGTTAAGAAAGATTATACAAAGTACTAAATACCATATCTTGGTCAAAGTCAAAAACCTGTTTCAATCAGTTGTCATTTTGATATAGCTGCCATTTTACCAAAACACAACCAAATACTTTGATTTTTAAACTGATAGAAAGCCAGGAGCAAGTACCCCATTTCATATACTCATAGTTCAGGATAATAATTAGGTGTTATTAAGAACCAGTGCAGTTAGTGCAAAACATGCAAGACTTTGGCACAGCTTTTTAAGCTGCTATTGACCTACGGTGTTATCTGTAAAACTGCAGAACATTGGAATTTGTTGACTACCTACACTCTACCGCTTACATAAGCTAGTAGTTATATTAGACCATTAGTTACCTTAGGATACTTAGTGACTACAAGTATCCTGCAGGTCAGTACTTACCTACCTAATATGTAGTAACTATAACTAAGTATCCTAAGGTAGCTAATGGTCCGATGTAGCTACCAGCTTATGTAAGTGGTAGAGCGTAAATTCCAACATTATCCCCATTTGGGCACGCCTGGTTATGATAACAACTTATACACTACTTGAGAGCATTGCAAGTGTGCACATATCAACGTCACTCGCATCATGCTCGCCACCCAGCCAATTCATTAAACCATGCTAGTGTGCTACACCATGTTGTGCACATGGTACTACCAGCACATGCTTTGCAACAGCCCGACCCAGTACCCTACACCTCCACTGACCTTATCCTGTTCCAGACCCGATCTCCTTCATCACGCTTGCCCCAACAATACCCCCCCAAACCATCCCCACCACCCACACCCAACCCAGTCCTCGTTCCTTCACCCATTCTATCCCATTCACTCCAGTGAACAGCGTGCTCACCGTAAGAGGGGCCACTGCGCGCCCGATACACATTGAAAACTGCACGAGCCCATTGCTACGGCCGAGTGCATCCGGAGAAGGAGAATGTCGCTTGATGAGGAGCATACTCAGATTGTATGGGATGGCTCCAATTTTAGAGAGAGCGAGAAGGGTGAAAAGGCCTGTCCAGATGAGTATGGACACTGAGTCTGGTGCAGACACGGACGGCGAACGCATGCGGGCAAGGATGTTGAGGAGCGGAAGGAGGCCAAATACGGCTGGCCAGATGTACATGCATGCATTGTATGTCTTGGCATAATCAAAACGGCGCAAGATGTAGGGCATGGCAAAGAAGCGTAGGAGCACGGCAAGCATTCCTGCGAACGCGAGCGCATCTGTGATCGTGGAGGGCTGTCGAACGAATGTCGACGACGAAAGACATGTGGCCTTGGACAAACGTAATGGAGATGGGCTCCATACTCACCTTGAGTCCCAGACCGCCTGCATGAACGGGTGTGTAGCAGAACAGCGTGAACACGGCGTCGAATGCAAGGCTCAATAAACTCAGTGCGAATCCAGAGATTGTCAGTGCACGTATCGCAGGTATCGACAGCGGCGCCACCGTATCTGTGCGCGATCCAGAGGCAGATGAAGTATGGATGCCAGCGCCATCATGCTTTCGTTTGCTCGGAAGCGTCTTGGCAACCGAAAATAAACCATCAGTGCACACTCTCTCCGCACTCTTAGAACCTGTACCTCTTCGATAATTATATATCCCAGTCCCGCTCTGAAAAGCGCACACGCAGCACTAACAATACAAGGAGGGAGATATGGATGTTCCAAGAAAATGTCCCAGAAGAAATACCGCGGGTAGCGCATCGCAGCATTTGCCAAAGTCCTGCCGATTAGTGGTCTATAACATACCCCACCTAGCCTGAGCGCATTCCAAAACATAAAATAAGAGAGACAAACCCGATGACGGTCCCCACAGATCAGCACTGCCAGATCTTGATTAGTGTCGTCTGTAATCTCAGAGAGAATGGAGTGGATGACGGCCACATTCCCGGCGACCAGTCCGCCTAGCATCATCGAGACGTGCACACAACCATGAGTGGTAGGCGGCGACAGAAGAAATCAAAACGCACCAAGAAATCTGGACGTGACGATACCAGCAAACGACGTGGACAACCCGAAAGTCATGGTCGTCGCTGCGATGCCAAGGAGACCGGCAAACACAACGGGGCGTCGACCGATAATGTCTTCAACAGCCCACCGTTAGATTGTCATACGCAGTACGAAGGGCTCCAAGTACATCCACCGACCTGATATCCTTCCCCACTGGTACACCGAAAACACCCGGGCGAGGGAATATGCACTTTCCTGCGATTCATCTACCATGGAGGTAAGTGGGAGAAGAACATCCATGGAAAGAGCATGCGTTCAAACACTAAACATACGATTATACCACTGTAAAACCCAATTTTCTCGGGTGCCCAATGCGTAGATCAGCAAGCAGCTGATTAATGTAGGGAAATATCTGCTGGTATGCAATGGGATCGACGATACGGACAGTGATGAGGGCGCTCAGTTGGGCCATTGGAAGGGGTGTGACTGCTGGCTTGGTGGGATCGGGGGTTCCGGAGGACACTGCCTCCTCTTCGTTGCGGGGTAAAAGATGCATCAACTCATTTATGGTGTCGAGATGGTCATGATCATGGTCATTGATGTGACTGACTGGATCTGGCTTGGATGCAGAATGGCAAGTCGAGTGGACCATTCTTTCCAGACACTAGGATGCTGCAGTGCATACTGTTGAAAAAGAATGTTGTGCAGAGCTAAGTGGAATTATAATAACCTATGAGAACCTCAGTAGATGTCAAGCTACTGATATTAGGAGTACTACCTATGAGAACTAACCTCAGTAGATGTCAAGCTACTGAGGACATAAACGCTCTAAGCTTATGTAAGATTTACCATAAATGGAAAGCTAATGCGTGCTAGTCAAGTTTACAACACGTACGTCTAGGATAAACTGTCCCCAGACACATGGTTGCATCGTGTCGTCCTCATTGGACAGTCGCGTGGACGGCAAACTGGAAGCAGCAGTCAGGAAAGCAGCGAAGTGCAATGTTCCGCCTTCGTGACGCTGTAGGTCACCAAGCGAGTGTCGATTTGCTGTACTAGACAGTCGGACGGACGAGCGTCCACCCGTTACCTACCAGAAAACGCGTTCCCAGAATTGGAAAGTAGCCGTGCATAGAATCCCAAACGACTACGAGACTTTACTGCATCAGACGACGTACGCCATACATGGACACGACTGCAACTGCCCGAATCCACCCCTTACACTACGAACACGCCCTACGGTGGATCGATAGAGCAGTAATAGCAATTGGAGGTGTTTCAGTGCTTGCAGTCACCGCACTTGCAGGTGCAACTGGATCGAGGGGGAAAATGCAATGCGTGTGATCAACGAGGCGGCTTGCCTGTGAGCACGGAGTGGAGACCTACGTAGAGGTGCAGGTGCAGGTGTTGGTGCCGGAGCAGCACGCCTCGTTAACGGGGATCGCGATGATCTGCAAGCGCACCGCACAACGCGTCGGTCAGCCATCGCGTCGACGGCGCACAAAGAAAAAGAGGCATCACTGACAGTCTGCATGATGTTGTACTTGTGTGATAAAGCGAGTTTGCTGGAGGTGTATGGACTGGAGAAAGGAGGAGACAGGGAGAGGCAGGGGTTTTTATACACGAGCTCCTATTTGGGGCCTTCCGGTACTGTCCGGATCGGTGAGAGAGCAAGTAAGCGGATGTCACACGTGACGTTATTTACCCTACACGGTTACCATCACTTCTACGTCACAAGTTAAAATGGGTGGAACAACAAAACCGACGTTTTTGTTCTTGAATCGAATTAGTCTTCATAGAGCGACACAGGAATCGGAAAACCAAGAGGAGAGGAATAGGAGATGAGGTGTTGCGATCATCGGAAAGTACAACACAACCCGTCGATATTCGGGTTTGCCCGTGGACAGTGGCCGGACTGATCGTCAGCTGTGCCTCTACAGCTCCCAGAATACCTGCGCGTGGGACCCTACCGCTGTCAGACCCTCATGGTTTTTCTATGCATACCCACCAGGATTGGGTAAACATAGGACTCCACAGCTTACCTGTCTGCCACTGCAGTACTGACAAGACACCACCTGTGCAAGAAGGTTTATGGCGATGCAATCTCACTTTCCAAGGGAACGACACTTGAACGTTGATAAGCACCTTGTGCGCATTGTCACCAGTCACCCGAGAGAGCGCAGCCATTAAAAATGTGTGACTCGTCTTTTGTGCTCGTCATTTAAATAACCAGATGCACACAAATTAGGACTGTCCGTGCACCCACGTCGCTCCATAAACGCACGCATCCAGCCGGTTGAGGTGATGGCGGCGAAGACGAGCCTATCTAAAGCACGGCCAAAACGAGAACAGCCTCGAAGAAGCACCAGCGGAGATGAACAAGTCACTAACTCACAGCAGGCCACCAATGGATCAGATGCTCCATAGGCTGACGTTCATACGTGGAATCACCAAGTTGAACCTCGCAAACGATTCCATGAAGGGGCTACGCCAAGCGGAGAATATGCGGCGAAAGTGGAATTCCAAATTCGTCGTGTTGCAGCACCAGCCCTGTGGTAGATGACATGTCGTTGTGAGGAAGCTTGACTGATGTGGGGAGGTCACGGAGACCCTGACATATACGTGGCAGTCCATCAGACAGCGTTGGAGCCGAGCCTCGTGAATCACCAAACACCATGTGGTGCGCGGGAGTGCCTGGTGTTTCCCTTACATTGAGCGCACCGTTTACGGAAGGGCGTAGATAGCATCACATGAATGCGCAGCACCGTAGGACGCACGTCGAGCCAGCCAAAATTAGAAGGCAGACTGTCCTCCAGGTCAGCAGCATTCCCGGTGGGATGGCCTCCTCATCCACAGCGACAGTGACCATCGACGGAAGCGATACCGGGCAAAAGCAAGCGACGTGCCGTAACCAGACTCGGGGCGACGTTAGGAAGACCTGACCCTAGCACATGATCCATACGTGGAATCGACGACGACGGATCGCAATGCCTGCATCCAGTCTTCTGGAGAGCAGGCGTCGAGTTGAACCAGTCGTGGAGTCGTAGAGAGCTCCGGAGGGGGGCTTGGGTCGGATTGCAATGCAAGAGTCGCAGACCACCTGGACTACACTGGTACATCCTGCACCCACCTTAGGCAGAGGGCCATCCATCCGGGGGGAGGGCGAGACTGGAAACACGTCCCGGTACGTTGGGGAGAGAAAGGTCGAAGCAGCATGCTTGTCAGAGATTCTCATTTTTTATGTATAGAGCCTGACCGCAAGGGTACCCTCCCAGTCGTCGTCACGAGGTGATCCGACCTTCTAGTCGCTGGGATGCCGGATATCGATCAGGAGACGATGACAACATGCGACGTCGACCGATTGCGCAATAACTGCTAATTGTAAGGAGGGTCCCAGCACGGAGGGGAAAGTTGGATCTTTCCTTCCCTGGAGCACATCCTAATGAGCTACGTTCGAAACGATGACCTATCGCTCCGCTCTTCATACCTACCCAACACAGTGTACCAACATTCGTCCGTGTAAAAGTATGCAGGACATATCTAAAGCGAAACGGATGCACCACGTCTGAGCGATCGGAATTGTACAGAAAGCAGGACGTCCGGAATGGGGGATGTCCCAATAATATAAAATACATTGCAGATACACAGTGGCGTTCGAATCGGTACGCGGTGATGGCGCGCAGACATAGCGGCCCAAGGAGAAGAGCAGAACGGTGGACACGTTCACCCCGCGGTTGGGATAGGATGCGTCCTTTTCATTAATTTATTGACTGGCACCGAATGCCCACCCAGAAGGCGCCCCATGAGCAGGGCGAGGCAGCGAAGGCGTCAAATTGTACGCCAGACAACGAAAGGCTCACCTGAAAACGTACGCCACGCAAAAAGGACAGCAATGGTGATAACTTATCAGATTGGATGGGTAATCCAGACAGCACACCATACAAAGACACAAAAGATCCACCGATACTCTCCGAACGCTCGCACAGACCTCGCTCACATACTACGAATACTCCTCACGACGGGAACAAAGAACAGACGAAACACATGGTTATTCGGATTTGTTGCTCAAAAACGCCAGCTGTACGATTGGTGTTTAGTGCTTGCAGTCACCGCAGCTGCAGGTGCAACTAGATTGGGAGAAAATACAAGGCATACGGTCAACGACATGATTTACCTGCCGACACAGTAAAGACCTACGTAGAGGTGCAGGTGCAGGTATCGGCACCAGAGCAGCATGCCTCGTTGACGGGGATGGAGATAACCTGCAAGAATGCCACATAGTGCGTCCATCAGCCATCGTGTCGATAGCACACGACGAAAAACATGTCATCACTGACGGTCTGCATGATGTTGTACTTGTGTGATAAAACGCGGGTTGCTTGGATGTATACGGACTGGAGAACGAGTAGTCCCAGCGGAGGCAGGGGATTTATACCTCTTGCAGACCCCTATTTGCTGTTATTTATGGCGTTCTGCAAGAGTGATATCTTCTCGTCGGGGTATCACTTCCTCACGGCCATTATTCGGGTGACTCGTTCCCAAGTTACTCGGTATGGAGACCGCAGGGTAGGTCAAAACGGGATGGATTTGATGCAGGAAACAGATCACGACTGTAATTTTCTTTGTTCTGTTGCTCTTCGTGGAGACGTCCCAGAAGAAGGAATTGAGGCAAAAAGAATAGGGAAACAAGTAACAGATGAGAAGCAGGCGACAGTGTTCAGTGATCCCCGGGAGTACGACGTGCTGCACTAGCCCCTTGATCCCGATACGTGGATTCTGGTGTCAGTCTACATGCCATGCTGCTGGCCGTACAACCCTCGTTCTTCTGGTCACTTGTGCAACGGATGGAGAATCAAGGGACCACCAATTGCAACTGCATTCCAGATGAAAGACTGCTCAGCGTGAAATGTTCTACAGCATTGAATCTGAACGCTTGCGTCGGTAGGCACAGAGGCATTTCGGGAAAGTGGTGCTGTCTGTCGCCACTTGAAGCTTGTAACTTGTTTCCTGTGTATCGTATAACCAGAGATGTATTAATGGACGCCACGTTTGCTTCAAGTCGTCCCGTATCTGCGTGCATCAAATCAATCAGGGTGATGACTGGCGTCAACCTTTTTCTAAAGTCACGTTCGAGATGCCACAGACAAGGTGCGACCAGGAACTACCCGAATTGAGTCTGCCTGGTAAGGATGTGTACGAGAAAACCCCAGAAGTACAAGCGGAGATGAAGAAAACCACTATGCCGGCAGACCGCCACTGGATCAGACGCTGCACAGACTGGGCCACCCTGAGTGGGGCCATCAGATGGACAATAGACCGTTGAGTGTGGGTTCATGGGAGAATTGTGCCAGACGGGAGATGCGCGGCGACGAGTGGAATTCCAGATCCGTTCCCCTTGTCTGTATCTGTAACAAATGACATGCCATTGTTGGGATGGCTCTAGGGCGTAGAGCGATAAGACTTTCATGGCGGCCTGCCGAGTCATCTGTGGAAATCGAATCCCAAATAGAAGAGTACCGGTGATCGTGGGGCACAGTTACAAACCATAGGGGCGGCACCGCACACGGATCCATGACAGGGAACTTGTACTTCTCCCGACATCTACCAACCCGCGTCGCGTACTTCATACCCAGTCTGAGGTCCGATAGTCGCTCAAATTGCCCTCGCTGATTCCCTTGATAATACAACGTCGATACCGTCGGATGAAGGCACACCGGCCCGCAAATACAGAAAGGGGCCTAGTTGTCCTCGAGGCAAATCGTGGGAAGATGGTTCTGCCCTCCCACGGATAGCATCCAGCCTACGGAACGGTCGTCACGGACGCAGACGATGAGGTGGCCGACGCTTCAAATCTGGGGAAAGACCCTGTGACGGTTTATGGCCCATAACAATGGAATTGAAGATAACGTGGCGCGGTGGTGGTGCCAGGTCCTTTGGAGAGTAGGATCGAACTGGTGTCAGGATGGTGAGCGCTCTTGAGAGGGTTTGTGAGGAGTAGGGGTCGGACCGTAGGGTGAGTCAAGGAATCGCCGTCAGAGAGACACATGATGATTCCAATGTGTCGTCTGCACCCACCTCAGGTACAGACGATGGCTGGCCACTCCAGAGATGAAGAGAAGACCAGAGCGAGCGTCCAGAAGTGAGAGAGAGATGAACACTCAAACTTACGTGGTCACACGGAGGACTGAGATTATATGTGGTTTGACCGGGGGGGTACCCTCACAGTCGTCGCTCCCCCTCGGCTGAAACATGGAAACAGCTGATGGTCGATGAGAACTTGATAGCGACATATGAGAGAGATCTGTTCATTGCCCAGTAGTCGGCAAAGGATACTGTCACATATTCCCCTTGTACCTCCCGTGCCCTAGACGAGACGGTGCGAGCGATTGTGTCTCGCAAGGTTCTACGATCCGGTAAGACTAGAACGAGGCGCTCAGCGGCCGCTCAGCCTCGCACTACGCATAAAAAGAGCAAACAATTTACTGTAAACTACAAAGAAGGAAAGAACAGAGAAACAACCAGCACAGAAAACATTGATCCATATCCTACTGCTCTACTTCCATCCATTCATCCTACACTGGAATGTTCTCCTTGCGCCCAAGGACCTCCTTCAACGGGTTGTCTACTCTCTTCCCATTTACGACTTTCCCCTTTCCAGCCTCCATCTCAAAACTGACGTCCTCCATCAGACTCCACTCCTCCTCTGGTGTCTGATCCAGCAGACTTGGTTGATTCTTCACATCAATCCTCATTGGGCTCTCCACCTCCTCCGCCACGATCCCAAGCCCGCTTGATCTGGTCTTGCTCAAGTACGACTTGGCCCTCCCCAATCCCAACGGTACGGAAGCCGACACAGAACCGGAACCAGAGACAGACGAAGGTGGAAGGACGCTTCCTCCACCCAATCCCAACGCATCAAATTTGCTCACAAACGCTGCCAGTGCTCGTCTCTCCTCTTCCAACTTGATCCTCACCTTCCTCTCCTTCTCGAGCTGCTTGACGAGCTCATTCGCCCATGCTTCCTTCTCTTCACGTAGCCTCACCTCTGCGGCCAATCGGCCCTCCCACTCGCGTTCAACGTCTTCGCGAACTTGGCGGAGGGGCTCGCCGAGGTTGTCTTCGTACCCACGCACAACAATTTCGAGCTCTCGAATAGACTTTTGTTGCTCTGTAATCAACTTGTCTTTTTCCGTTTCGGGTGCATCAGGCGGGAGTTCTGGACGAGCGAGAAGTGCAGCCTCTAGTGAGAGAATCTGATTGGCCTGGGACTCCAACTGGCGTCGGGCTGCAAGAAGTTCCTGTTGGAGCTGCACAGCAAGTTATCAGATTGCAACGGGTGCGCAAGATTCAGGTGCTGACTTGGTAAGGCGACATATCAAAATCGACCTTGGATGGGCTGGTTGGACGAGACTCATCCCCTTTGGTCTCATCCACAGTCTGACTCGTCAAAATAAGCTTCGTCAACTGCTGTATCCGCGCATTGAGGTCTTTCATCGCCTTGGATTCGTCAATTTGCTAGAAAACGAAAGGAATAAGATATAATGGCCCGCCTCATCTCTCAAGAAGTTGCGCTCCACGGACAACATACCTCTTGCGCGCTCAGACGCCGGTTCCTCTTTGGTGCCTCCGCTTCTCGCTCCGCCAGTTTTGACTTGAGCTCTTCGATCTCCTTGCGGTATCTCTCAATGAGGGCATCGGTATCAACGACTTCCTTCTTCTTGGCGCTCAACTGCACACGCTTAATGCGCGACGCAAACTGCAGTGTGTTTGTGCTCTCTGTCACAGCATAGCCATCTGGGTTCATGGTGCAGACGACACTAATGCGAGCATCTCCGGAGAGTGAGGGCTGAAGAAGACGCGTGAGCTTAGAGTTACGATATGGGACGTGGTCACTGGCGGCAAGGATGGGTGAGGTTTTTGTCCAGTTTCATAAGGCAATCATACCTTTTATTCTTGGAGGCATTCTCTGCCAGGGTACTGATAACGCTTCCGAGAGTAAGAAGACTGCAGAAATCCATCAACCAACGATTCGCATTGTCAAAAACAGACGGACCTGGTATTGATATACTTCCCTTCCCGTGTTCTCTCCTTGTCCGATGTTGCTTTTTCAGACCCTGCGAGATCGATTAGACTCTAGAAGAGAAGTTTTCTCAGCACAAATCCGTGTCAGAGGAAGATGGAACCTCACCAGAACTGACATTTGTACGCTCCTTCCCCCAATGGTCTGCAATCTCGTCCCTCCCGGTGTTGGTGGCCTCACACCTGGTGTTTGTCTACCACTTGACTCCACCTTCCTCTCGCCTCTTTCTCTGCTTTCAATCACAAGCCTGAACACGCTGTGACTCCGACTACTTCTCTCGTTCCAATCCGTACTCGCAGTTCTGCGGTGTCTCTCCCCTCGTTCCATAACTTCCCGTACACCCTTTAGACTTGTGACAACCTCCTCTCGAAGAGGTGCTAGGACTCCCTGTCCAATGATCTGCACAGGTTGCGTCGCCGACACCAAAGGTGGTGAAAGTAGATCGTAAATGGTTTCATTGTAAATCTCAAGGTAGGAGCAACGAAGCAGGTATTCACGCGTCGGTGTTCTCTTGATGTGTGAAAAAACATCTTTCATAGCTCTTGGGATGATACCTGGTTGGTCTTCACTCCCAGACTGTCACACTCACTGAGTGCCTGAGAGAGACTTGCTAGAAGGTGCTTACAAGTGTGAAGGTTTTTCCACTCGCAGTCTGGCCGTACGCGAATATGACCGCGTTATAGCCCTCCATCGCAGCGCACACGTGACTCCTTGCAACAGCGTTGTAAACTGGTTTATTTTCAGATCCTGTGAGAACCTCATCAAAATGAAATTCCGGAGGAGGGGTGAGCGTTGTTTTAGCATGTTGTGGCAAAAGTTTGATAACATTGGGAATGGAAATGTCCCATGCGTCCTGCGCAGTCGTTGGGCGGATCCTAAAAGACGCTCGACTAAGTACGCGTTCACTACGGATTAATACTGACAGAAGCGCACCTAATAGAAACGAGAACCTTGTCTTCTTTTCCATACTCGGGGGTGGGCAACTGGTTTTCATCAATATCCCCCGAGACATCTCCCGGCTCGAGCGTCTGAAAGTCAACAAGCGCCTCTTCCGGATCAACCCTACTGACATCCATGGACATGTCTCCAGGACCCATGAACAATCCCGGTGTGGGACTTGCGCCTCTCGGCGTGGAAGGTGTCTTGGGGCGTGACCCATCACCATTTTTCGTTGGCGTTCCTAGAACAGGCGCAAGGGACGCGTGCACCGGTGCTTTGGTGGTTCGAATCCGAGAGTCTGTCGAGACAACCGCTTTGTATTTTTTGGCGGTGTTGAAGATAGATGGGGTGGTGAGATCATTGCCGCAGGCAGTAGAGAGGGGTCTCTTTGGCGTGAAGGGGTTCAGGCGTGCTAGTTTAGATGTAGAGGGTGTTTCCATGGTCATAGTGGGCGGCTCGCTTCTGGTACTTTGATGTCCGCTGCTCTTTGTCCTTGCTCTTGTCTTTGTCTGTACCTCTGACTCCGCAAGGGTAGTGGCGGTGGTTGTTGTGGGCATCGTCGAAGGTGGCCTTTTCGTCGTCGTCGCTGCTGAAGGTGTTCGCAGTATGTTCGGGCGAGGTGAATTGGGTTTGATCAACCCTGGGAAATTGGCCGCGGCGTCGACGCGTCTTGATCACGTGCTCCTAGATCGTCCCGCAAGCGGACTCGAAGTCATCGCGTTCGGTACGATGTATGATGCGGAACTAGGGTATAGGATGCAACATGGTGGCAGAAGGGAAGATGTGCCGGTGGTATGCAACTACCAGGCGTTGGAGCATCGCACTACGTGAGGCTGCGTGATCCGCCCCAAGTCAACCGATTACGTGATCTCACTCATTGACCGTGACGCACGACGATAGAGCCATGATGTGGGGCGGGTTTCGTGATGTCCAGAGCTGGACAGCGGGCGCACTTCCATCCACACGCTCTTCACCGGCAGGTACAGATCCAGTTCGCCGGTGGCTAAATTGATGCAAATAGCACGGCCCATACACGATTCCAAGGCCACGAGTTAAAGCTAGTGAAGCTCCACTGATCCGAACGGACATTTTTCAGCAAACGTTTGAATGAGGTCGCTAACAAAACATAAAACGGGGTCCAAGCTTTTCTACGCGACAGGGTGCCTATCACTAAATGCTCGGTGCAATGGGACGCTCGGACTTACTCCGAGAGGCAAACCTAGGCAATAAAGTGATCATTCGGGGGTTGTCTAGAGTACTCTTGATTATCTTCCATTCGCCGTTTGCCTTATGCAGTGTGGGGTAGTCTGCGCTCTCTTCGTGCTGCACCCATCCCAATTGACTGGGTCATGTCATGGTTCATAGGGAAACAATCAATGCACCTTGTCTGTTTTCCTTCAGTTCTTAGAAAGGTCTGCTGTCCCACAATTAATGCCCAAAAGAAAAGTGCCAATGGCCTTGTAGTGTAGCAGTTATTACTTGGGATTCTGATACTATATTCTCAAAACCCAGGTTCAAGTCCTGATAGAACCTTTATTTAATTTAATTTAATTCTTTATTTAATTCTTTATTTTAACAAAAAGAAAAAAAAGTAAGAAAAAGGACTATTGATTGAAATCTATTCTGTAGCCCCATTAGTTACTAAGTATGAATTTTTCTTGAAAGTAGTCTAGTTTTTTCACTTTTATTATGACATAACATTAAGAAGTTCTGTATCAAGTAATATATAGTGACTTCAAAAACTATTCTAATCCTTAACTATAATATGGGATATAAAGTATCCTGCAAGCACCTGTGGGAATTTCACTATGTTTTGATAAGATCAAATAAAGTATATATAGTAAGCTCAGAAATCCTTTCTATATTAACTTAAATGCCAGTAAATAACATATACTGTCATTATCATATCCTGGACCTCTGACCTGAATTCCAACCCCATTCTGATCTGGCTTACAATTGGTCTTTGCACCTAGTAAGTCACTCCAGCCCTCTGACTCCCCTTTAGGCAACTCTGGCCCTCCATCACTATTCCAGTCTTCCTCAGCTATGCATGTACACTTCCCACCCCTTAGCATTATACACTCCTCCAGGCTTCCACTCCCACTCTGCCCCATTCTGCTTCCAGTCTATCTCTGCTCCAGTTAAATACTACCCTAGTTCCCCTTCATCATCTCCAGACCATTCCAATATAACTCCATTACCATTACCAGTCAGTTACCATTACCATCATTGTTACTATTCCTGTTCCATTCCTATTCCTTGCTTTTCCCTGTTTTATCCTGTTACCCTTCAGTTTCAGTCTGACATGATTGGACATTGTCTCCTTGACATCTCCATTTGTTTCCTAGATATCTAGACATCTGCTTTGCTTCTGAGTTTGCACCTGTCTCATTTTGTTACACTTCTAAATAGTTCTGCCTCTCTGAGGTATAAGTACTGTAGTTCTGTATCTTATACCTCAGTATAAATATCAACAAAAACATCAGAAAACCCTCTTGTCATTGTCCTTACTCTGCTTGAGCCTTGGGCTTACTCTGACCCTCCAGATTACTCCAGAGTACCTTTGAGGCTACATGATATCCTAAAAGGAGTTGTAAAGCCTCATCCCCATGACTAGGCTTGACTCTTCTTGTCCTGCCTGTCCCTCCTGTTGAGCATAGAGACAGCCTTATCACCCACCCCAACATCTATGTAAATCGGGACAATGGAGAAGTGCAAGGGTGTACCACATAAGGTGAAGCCAAGTTCTGTTCAACCATTAAAACCCTCCCTAGATTCCCCCAGAGCTCTCTGGAGCCCCCTGGAGTTCTGACCTTCCTTCAGTGTCAAGGGTTTTATTTAAAAAGAGGAACTGGTTAAAAGTATACTTGTCTTGGTAAAGTTTTAACAGTCTCTTTTTAGTGGGATGGAAAGTTTTAACAGTCATATGGCATGGAAATTATATTTAGCTTGAGTGAACTTATAAATAGCACATACTCTTGGCTACATTAATGCTTTCTAAGTACATAATTTGGATCAAAGTCTGTGGAAATATAGTTAAATTAAAACAGCAACATTAAAAAAAGAGTTTCTGAGCTTTTGAACTAATAATCAAAATCTTGCCCAAATTATAGAGTACTGGCCATTTTTGGTTGGTACAAACACAAATATACATATTAGTTATATGTCAGAGTATAAAAAATTCCCATACTTTATGATTTTCAACCACCACTATAATTAGATTTCTTTTTTTTACTTAACAAAGTATCAATCTTTTATTGCTTGATGCTGGCTATTCTGGCAGTGTTAAAATGGTAT